>JADRCD010132023.1:0-27496 GCA_019843815.1 Montemys delectorum | reverse complement strand
GGGGGATAATGTTGCTTATTGACTTGCCCTTCATGACTTGTTCAGCCAACTTTCTTTTACACCCCATGAACACTTGCTCAGGGTTGCTACCACAGAGAATGGGCTGGTCCTTCCTACAACAATCAATAATTAAGAAAAATCATTTCAAGATTTCTACAGGCCAACTTGGTAGGGGAATTTTCTCAGTTGAGGATCCCTCTTCCCAAATGACTTTAGCTGTGTCAAGTTGACACAAAACTAGCCAGCAATAAGACAATAAGCCAGCAATAAGGGAATCTATGAATGGCTTTATTTTCATTATAACCCAATCTGTTCAAGTTTTACATTAACTTCTATTTTTGTTTTGTCATCAACTACAATTTTAGCTAAAATTTTCTCTTGATGCTTCAGACTTTTCTGTATTTAGATATGGGGCATGCAGCTGTCCTCACAATGGAAAAAAATCTGGACTTGGAGTAAAAGGGCAGGAGCTCATGAGCCAGATGTGTTACCTTACTAAGTTTATGCTTTTTATTATGCCTATATATTGCAGAATGGAGTGGATGAATTATATATGCATATACTTGTACATGTATACATGGATACATGTTTCATCATTTATAAAAGGCTAAATATTTCAAAACTTATCACAGTCACATACATGCTCTTCATTTTTATTTTACCTTCATTATCAAAAACTTACAATTGTGTTGTCTTTCCTTAAATTTAAAACAATTTCTCCAAGTATTTACAAACTATTCTATTCATAGTTTATGTCATTTTGGGGGCATTAACTCATCTATGATATCATTTCTGAGATGATAAAATATATTGACATTTCACAAATCATATGTTTTATCATATATCCATAACATATATCCATAATATATATTTATATATAACATATATGCATATACACATATACATAAATATTCACACATATATGTACATATGTATATATGGATGTATATAGTTTCATCTGAAAAGTAACATTATTGGTATTTATATGACTCCAGAGGAAAGGGAAAAACTGGAAAATTCTTATTATTTGACTGGCTATGATACTTCAGTCATAGAAAACCAGAGACAAGTTGTGGACTGGGAAAGCCTTTCCTTTGATTCAATAAAAGAGAAGGTACAGAAGTCAAGAGAGATGTCCAGTTCCCAAACTACAGCTTTGCATTCCATGCACGTTTCACTTTATTCAGCATACATGATTCTATGAATACAAATTTATTCAGAAAGGTCATTTCTCATTGTGTACAGTGCAGATTTACTTCTAGCACTAAAATAGATGGAAGATTTTTTCCATTTGAGAAACAGATGGGGTGGTTGGCTGTGTATTGGAATCAGTTTCAGCTTATTTTGGCAAGGTTTTATTTAATTTCTATTTTAACTTTACATTTATGTTCTTGTGTGTCTGGGTAGGGCACACACATTGGGGTGCAAGGACAATTTTCAGGAGTTAGTTCTTCTTGTATATGTGTGTTCTTGGCATTGAATTCATATGCTCAGGTTTATCAGGAAGTGCCTTTACCTACTGAGCCATCTCACTTGTCCTTGTGGCAAGATCTTTGCATGTCACATGCAATTACTGAATGGAACAGGAATAGAATGGCCACTGCTTTTTATGTTAATATTTTTTCTATCCAAACATGCTCAAATAACTAATAAATGGGTAAATTTTTATATGCTATCTAATTATACACTTCTATTTATAGATCCATGTACCTACATACAAACATAACTTAATATTGGAGAACTGTTGATGTTTAATAAAGACAACAGACCTGCAGTGATTGCTATGGAACATTTGCTCTATTTTGACCCTTAGCTCAACTTCTGGACTTCTAATTCTTACATCAATTATTATTTTTTAATAGAGTTACCTTCACCATTGTATTTCAAGCTAATATATTCGTAACATCTCTCTGTGTGCTTGCATATGAATTACAATGTTTTTCTGGTGGTACATAGGAAAGGGGAAAGAATAGGCTTAGATTTTTCAAAACTTACTTTAATAAAGATTCTTAAATGCTTCAACCTCCCTTCTAGCCCACCTATCAATGATAAGGGAAAAGAAAGGAAATGAGAAATAGAAGATGTGGACCAATTTAGAAATATTTTTTGGGGCAATTCAATTCTTTGTTATCAGGATATCAACAGTCCAGTCTAGAACACCCAACATGAATCAGTAGCAGTGGCTAGATCCAGAAGAAACATCGAGGCTCTTCCAAATTGGCATGAGTTCTTAATGTGAGAAGGTTTCTGGTGCATTTATCTCTATGAAGTCACAATATACTAGGATCAGTGCAGACCAGCAAAACATTGCAAGGTGAACCAATGCAAGCACCTTCTCTCACCCTCTGTGGGGTAATATTTATAGTCTTTCTCTATATCACATAGCCTCTTAAGCATTCCTTCCAGCAAAACATCACATGGCCTTTCACGAGACAGCTTCTAGAAAAACACCACATGTCTGTTCTCCGCAAAACATCCTTTCATAAGTCAGCCTCCATAAAAAAGTCACATGACACAAACGAGTCCCCAAAGAAACCAGAATTCCACCTCAGAAGTTGTTTTCTTTACTAAAATGAATGATACACTAGAATGTCCACTTGAAATCACCTTCCTTACCTGTGGGCCACATATGGGGTAAGTTAACAAAAACGTGAGAAAACTAAGAGAAATAAAGAGTCAAATCACTATCCTATAGGCAGTTGTCAAAACCAAGAAACCCACTCAAGGGGTATACATATGTTTCCTGGTTGTTCTATGCCCAAGTTTGGTAATAATACCTGCTGGCATTGGGTTTTACATCCAGTTGCCTTAGAATGATCAGTTTGTGGTCTCCATCAGCTTAAGAGTGCATGGAGAGATGGTTGCTCTCCAGAAGCTTTGGAGGCATTGTTTGCTTTTAATTTTCCCTCTTTCCTTCCCTTCGACTACAAAGTATTGTTTCATTTGGCTAATCTAGTGGATTCCTGGAAAGTTTATGAGGCCCCTGGGGCTGCACTGACCTGAAGCTAGTTTGGCCCAGCTTCCTTGTTAAGGCACATAGGTCCTGGCCTGTGGTGGAGTGGAACTGTTTTGTCCCCTGGAGGAAGGGAGTGTCTAGTCGTTCTTAAGAGTAAAACAAGATGGCTTCGAAACAATTTGGCATCTTAGAGAGGGAGGTAATCCAGCTCTCTAACATGCACTTCATTGTGAGTAGACGTGTGAGAATGTTTATCGGTCTGGTCTCCAGCACAGCTAGTTAATCACATATCGCTCTACTTTGTTTTAACAACGCTGGGAGTGGTTAACCAGGGCAGGATACAGGCGTAACTTCTCTTAATCCCCAAAGGGCTGCACATTGAGTGAAGCATCCTTGGAAGTTTTTCCTTATTCAACTTCTGTAGGTCATCATTAATTACCAACATCATATGACCATAAGACTAAAACTTTTGTTTGTTTTTGTCCTTCCTTCCTTCCTCTCCCTTTCTCTCCCTCTCTCTGCCTCCATTCCTTCCTCCTTCCCTCCTTCCTTTTCTTCCTTCCTTCCTTCCTTCCTCCCTTTCTTTCTTTCATTCATTCTTTCTTCACTTTACATCCAGATTGCTTTGCTGCTCCATCTCTCAGTGCCCTCCTCACCCTGTCATTCCTCTCTCAATCACCTTTTCCCTCTTCCCTGATCCTCTGAGAGGTTGGAGGTTCCACCTCCCTGCTCCTGTATCCTCCTGACCATAGCACATCAAATCTCTGCAGGGCTAGACTCATCCTCTCCCACTGATACCAGACAAGGTAGCCAGCTAGGATAATGTATTCCACAGACAGGCAATAGCTTTAGGGATAGCCCTCCTGGCTCCAGTTGTTTGGGACCCACATGAAGATCAAGCTCCACATCTGGTACATACATGCAGGGGACCTGGGTCCAGCCAGTGTATGCTCTTTGGTTGGTTGTCCAGTCTCTGACAGTCCAGGAAGGTCAAGGTTAGTTGACTCTGATGTTCTTCCTGTGGCGTTCTATTCTCTTCAGGGACCTCAATTCTTCCCCTAGCTGTTCTATAAGAGTCCTGAAGTCTTATGTTTGGCTGTGGGTCTCGGCTTCTCTCTGAGTAGCTGCTGGGTGGAGCTTCTCAGAGGACAGCCATGCTAGGTTCCTCTCTGAAAACATAAGAGAGTACAAGTAGTGTCAGGGATTGGTGTTTGTCCATGGGATAGGTCTCAAGGTGGTCTAGTCATTGGGGGTGGTTTAGTGTCTCTATTGCTCCACTGGGGTTACTGCCAGGTTCAGGTGGCTTCATCAGGTTCCATATCCCCAGTGCTGTGAGTCTCAGCTAAGGTCAACTCCATTGATTTTTGGTAGCCTCCTTTATCCCAGGTCCTGGAGTAGCCCCCTCCCTCCATACAGAGTTTTAGATTTCAATTCATTTTCATGGCCATCTGGCCATCCCTCCTGTCCATCCTCACATCTGATCCTGAATCCCACTCCCATTCTCCTCTGCATCCCCTCTCTCACCAAGTTCTCTCCCTCTATCTACCTCTTACAATTATTTTATTTACCCTTCTAAGTGAGATTCAAGCATCTTTGCTTGTGGCTTCCTTCTTGTTTAGCTTCTTTGGGACTATGGAGTGTAGCATGGGTATGCTGTTTTATGGCTAATATCCACTTACAAGTAAGTATATGCCATGCATGTCCTTATGGGTCTGGGTTACCTCTTTCAGGATGATATTCTCAAGCTCAATCCATTTGCCTGCAAAATTTACTGTCTTTGTTTTTAATAGCTGAATAGTATTACATTGTGTAGATATACTACATTTTCTTTATCCATTCTTCAGTTGCAAGACATGTAGGTTGTTTCCAGTTTCTGGCTATTATAAATAAAGTTGCTATGAACATAGATGAGCAAATGCCTCTGTGGTATAGTGGGGCATCTTTTGGTATATGCCCAGCATCTGACAGAGACACCAACAACCCAAATGACCAATTTTAAAAACGGAATACAGAGAAAAGTAGAATTCTCAACAGAGGAATCTCTCTTTTAAAAATTTATTTATTTTTATTCTTTAACCACTTTTTTTTTACAGTTCAGACTTCATCACCCTCTCAGTCTGCCCCCCTGACCCATACCATACTTCTCCCCATCTCCATAAAGATGTCCCTACCCCTTGCCCCCATCCCACCAGGCTTCCCCACTCCCTGGGGTCTCAAGTCTCTCAAGGATTAGGTGTATCTTCTCTCACTGAGGCTAGACCAAGCAGTCCTCCGCTGTATATGTGTTGAGGCCTCATATCAGCTTGTGTATGTTGCCTGGTTGGTGGCTTAATGTCTGAGATATTTCAGAGGTCCAGGCTAGTTGAGACTGCTGGTCTTCCCATGGGGCTGCTCTCCTCCTCAACTTCTTCCAGCTTTTCCCCAATTCAACCACAGGGGTCTCAGTTTCTCTCCATTGTCTAGGTGCTAGTATCTGCATTGGACTCTTTCAGCTATTTGTTGGGTCTCTCAGAGGGCAGATATGCTAGGCTCCTGTCTGCAAGTACACCATAGCATCAGTAACAGAACAGGGCTCTGGGCCTCCCCTTAAGCTGGATCCTGATTTGGGCCTGTCTCTGGATCTCCCCTTCCTGATGGTGAAGAATCTCTAATGACTGAGAAGCACTTGAATGTCCAAAGTCTTCAGTCACTAGGTAAAAGCAAGTGAAAATGACTGAGATTCCATCTTGTACATGTCAGAATGGCTAAGATAAAAAATATATGGGATAGCACATGTTGATGAGGATGTGGAGGAATGGGAACACTCTTCTACTACAACCACTTTGGAAATCAGTTTAGCATTTTTTTTCCAGAAAACTGGAAATAGTTCTGTCTCAAGACCCAGCTTTACAACTCCATGTGATTGTTATTCAGGTCTGTGTTCTCCATTTTGTCAAAAGACTCAGAAAAAAAGTGTGCCATGTAAGATGTATTCCTCTGTGTTCCATCTGATTCCAGTTGGGTCAAAGTGTTGGCTCTTCTGTCTCTAGGGGAAAGGCATTCACACTGTGGCACAAGTAGACCAAGCAGTCAAGCTTATGTTCAACAGGCACATAAGTGAAGGCAAAGTCCCTCCTGCAGAGTGGGAAAAAAGACAGAGGCAGTGAGCAGTAGCTGAGTTTGGTATCTCAATGCCCATGTAAGGCTTCTTTGCCTTCCACTATATCCACTTGAGGTAAGCTCCTTCCAGAATAGAGAGGACCTTTTTAAGAAGGCCATCTTTACAATTAAGTCTGTTATAACTGGATGCAAGAATATTTATACAAGGGCAAATACCCATAAAGTTGAAAATATCACTAGGGAAAAGGACAAAGGTGCTTTGTACGTGTTTCTTCTGGTGACTGTCTGTATGAGACCTGGCCAGAGATGCAACGACTATCTTTATTATTTATCCCAAAGCTCTCTCATTCCCCATATATGATTAGTTGGGCTTTCTAATACTCAGCTGCAAGCCCTCTTACTAACTTCCCCAGTGTTCCTAGTCTTAATATTTCAACACTAACATTTGTTTTAAAGCTAGTAATTCTATAATCATCAAGTATAAATCTTCTCTCAGACATCCAGACTCCTAGAAAATTAGTGGAGATAAGCTAGAAGTGAGAGTCACATATATTGAATTAGTTACAGTCTATTGGCCCATAATTATTTAGTAGAAACTAAAGCAGTCTCTCTTTGTCTCTCTGTCTCTCTCTTTCTCTCTCTCTCTCTCTCTCTCTCTCTCTCTCTCTCTCTCTCTCTTTCTCTCTCACACACACGCACACACACACACACACATGCACATGCACACTCACATACACACGTCATTGTAAAGTTTGCTTTACTGTCTTTTGTGCAAATAGTGAAACCTTTTATCAGATAATCATTCTATGCTCCTTTGTTGTTTTCAAGTGAAGAAACATTTTTAATTTCAGAGCTATTTATTGTTATTAATCTTTTAATTCATAAAAGTACTATTTTAGCTTTATTCTTTGTTCTGTGCTAGAAATTAGAAACATGATCAGAGTAATACTCCTCTAATTACTACTTCTTTTCCTTTAAAGAAGAATTCTTTATTTTTTACTTGTGTGTGTATCTGTAACTGCATGGCATGTGTGTGCATGCACCCCAAGAGACAGAAGAAGGCTTCACATCTCCAGCAACTGGAATTAGAGATAGCTATGAGCCATTCAATATGGGTTCTGGGAACTAAGCTTAATGGGAAGATCAGCATAGACTCATGCAGAGACAGTACACAGGAAAGCATATAAAATGAGAGTGTTCAAGTTCCATTCCCATGTTTCTATTAGTCACTTACCAAAAATCTGTTTGCTTCAGTTTTTTTCTTAAGAAGTATGGAGATACCTTTCTACCTCTGTCTACACCTAGGAGGGACAGCAGATCCACAGATCTTTCTCTCCAGTAACTTTCTAAGGCTGGACCAGCCAGGAGGCATAGGTCTCAGAAGTGGCAGGAAAGCTGGGACAGGATCCTTTCTACCTCCATCTACACCTAGGAAGGACAACAGATCCACAGCTCTCTCTGCACCTTTCCTGAAAACAGAGAGCTTGTCTCCAGGGTATGCTCTGACCCGAGGACTCAGGAGGGATGACTGATCCACAGCCCTCTGCACAAAGGTCTTACCAGAGGAGAGCTGATCTCCCAGAAGAGCTGACACAGACTTACAGCCCACAGGAGGAACAAGCTCCAGTCAGAGACAGCAAGAACATCTATCACCAGAGACCAACAGAAGGCGAAAGGCAAATGCAAGAGCTTACCAACAGAAATCAAGACAACTTGGCTTCATCAGAACCTAGTACTCCCACCACAGCAAGTCCTGGATATCCCAAAACACCAGAAAAGCAAGATTTGGATCTAAAATCATATCTCAAAATAGTGACATGAATAACACCCTTAAAGAAATACAGGAGAACCCAGATAAACAGGTACAAGCTCTTAAAGAGGAAAGCACAACCAAACAGGTGAAGGAATTGAACAAAACCATCCAGGACCTAAACATGGAAGCAGAAACAATTAAGAAATCACAAAGAGAGGCAACTCTGGAGATAGAAAACCTAGGAAAGAAATCAGGAGTCATAGATACAAGCATCACCAACAGAATACAAGAGATAGAAGAGAGAATCTCAGGTGCAAAAGATACCATAGAAAAACATTGACAGAACAGTCAAAGAAAATGCAAAATACAAAAAGTTCCTAACTCAAAACATCCAGGAAATCCAGGACACACTAAGAAGACCAAACCTAAGGATGATAGGTATAGAAGAGAGTGAAGACTTCCAACTTAAAGGGCCAGTAAATATCTTCAACAAAATTATAGAGGAAAAAAATTCTCTAACCTAAAGAAAGAGATGCCCATGAACATACAAGAAGCCTATAGAACTCCAAATAGACTGGACCAGAAAAGAAATCCCTCCTACCACATAATAGTCAAAATGCCAAATGCACAAAACAGAGAAAGAATACTCAAAGCAGTGAGTGAAAAAAGACAAGTAACATATAAAGGTAGACCTATCAGAATTACACCAGACTTCTCACCAGAGACTATGAAAGCCAGAAATTCCTGGACTGATGTCATACATACCCTACAAGAACACAAATGCCAGCCTAGACTACTATCCCAGCAAAACTCTGAAGTACCATAGATAGAGAAACCAAAGTATTCTATGACAAAACCAAATTTACACAATATATTTCCACAAATACAGCCCTTCAAAGGATAATAAATGGAAATCTCCAACACAAGGAGGGAAGCTACATCCTAGAAAAAGCAAGAAAGTAATCTTCCAACAAAACTAAAAGAAGATAGTCACATGAACAGAATTCCAACTGTAAGAACAAAGATAACAGGAAGCAACAATTATTTTTCCTTAATATCTATTAATATCAATGGACTCAATTCTCTAATAAAAAGACATAGACTATCAGACTAGGTACATAAATAGGACCCAACATTTTGTTGCATACAGGAAACCCACCTCAGTGACAAAGACAGACACTACCTCAGAATAAAAGGCTGGAAAACAATTTTCCAAGCTAATGGTCACAAGAAAAAAGCTGGAGTAGCCATTCTAATATTGCATAAAATTGACTTTCAACCTAAAGTGATCAAAAAAGATAAGGAGGGACACTTCATACTCATCAAAGGTATGATCTACCAAGATGAACTCTGAATTCTGAACTTCTATGTACCAAATGCAAGGGCATCTACATTCATAAAAGAAACTTTACTGAAATTCAAGGCATACATTGCACTGCATACAATAATAGTGGGAGATTTCAACACCCCACTCTCTGCAATGGACAGATCATGGAAACGGAAACTAAACAAAGACGTAATGTGACTAACAGAAGTTATGAAACATGGATTTAATAGATATCTATAGAACTTTTTATTCTAAAACAAAAGGATATACCTTCTTCTCAGCACAATTGGTCACAAATCAGGCCTCAACAGATACAAGAAGATTGAAATAATTCCTTGCATTCTATCAGATCACCATGGACTAAGGCTGCTCCTCCATAACAACATAAACAATAGAAAGCCCACCTACATGTGGAAGCTTAACAACACTCTACTCAATGGTAACTTAGTCAAGGAAGAAATAAAGAAAGAAATGAAAGACTTTCTAGAGTTTAATGAAAATGAAGCCACAACATACCCAAACTTATGGGACACAATGAAAGCAGTCCTAAGAGGAAAACTCATAGCTTTAAATGCCTCAAAAAAGAAACTGAAGAAATCATACACCAGCATTTTGATAGCATATCTGAAAGCTCTAGAACAAAAAGAAGCAAATTCACCCAAGACGAGTCAAAAGCAGGAAATAAGCGAACTCAGGACTGAAATCAACCAAATGGAAACAAAAAGAACTATACAAAGAATCAACCAAACCAGGAGCTGATTCTTTGAGAAAATCAACAAAATAGATAAAGCCTTAGCCAGGCTAACTAGAGGGCACAAAGACAGTATCTTAATTAACAAGATCAGAAATGAAAAGGGAGACATAGCAATAGAAACTGAGGAAATCCAAAAAATCATCAGATCCTACTACAAAAGCCTATTTTCAACAAGACTGGAAAACCTGGAAGAAGTAGAGAATTTTCTAGACAGATACCAGGTACCAAAGTTAAATCAAGATCAGATAAACGATCTAAACAGTCCCATATCGGCTAATGAAATAGAAACAGTATCCCAACCAAAAAACCCTGGACCAGATGGGTTTAGTGACCTAATACCAATACTCTTCAAACTATTCCACAAAATAGAAATGGAAGGTACTCTACCCAGTTTGCTCTATGAAGCCACAATTACTTTTATACCTAAACCACATGAAGACCTAACAAAAAAAGAAAACTCTGGACCAATTTTCCTTATGACTATCGATGCAAAAATACTCAATAAAATTCTTGCAAACTGAATCCAAGAACACATCAAAATGATCATCCATCATGATCTAGTAGACTTCATCCTAGGGATGCAGGGATGGTTCAATATACGGAAATCCATCAATGTAATTCACTGTATAAACAAACTGAAAGAAAAAAAAACCATATAATCATCTCATTAGATGCTGAAAAAGCATTTGACAAAATCCAACATCCCTTCATGCTAAAAGGCTTGGAAAGATCGGGAATTCAAGGCCCACATCTAAACATAGTAAAAGCAATATGTGGCAAACCAGTAGCCAACATTAAATTAAATGGAGAGAAACTTGAAGCAATCCCACTAAAATCAGGGACTAGACAAGGCTGCCCACTCTCTCCCTACCTATTCAATATTGTACTTGAAGTCCTAGCCAGAGCAATTAGACAACAAAAGGAGATAAAAGGGATATGAATTGGAAAGGGAGAAGTCAAATTATCATTATTTGTTGATGATATGATAGTATACTTAAGGGATCCCAGAAATTCCACCAGAGAGCTCCTAAACCTGATAAACAACTTCATCAAAGTAGCTGGATATAAAATTAACTCAAACAAATCAGTGCCCTTCCTCTACACAAAGGATAAACAGGCTGAGAAAGAAATTAGGGAAACAACACCCTTCATAATAGCTACAAATAATATAAAATACCTCGGTGTAACTCTAACTAAGCAAGTAAAACATCTGTATGACAAGAACTTCAAGTCTCTGAAGAAGGAAATCGAAGAAGATCTCAGAACATGGAAAGATCTCCCATGCTCATGGATTGGCAAGATTAATATAGTGAAAATAGCCATCTTGCTGAAAGCAATCTACAGATTCAATGCAATTACCATCAAAATTCCAACTCAATTCTTCACAGACTTAGAAAGAGTAATTATCAAATTCACAGGGAATAACTAAAACTTAGGATAGTGAAAACTGTTCTCAATAATAAAAGAACCTCTGGTGGAATCACAATCCCGGACCTTAAGCTGTACTACTGAGAAATTGTGATAAAAACTGCATGGTATTAGTACAGTGACAGATAGGCAGATCAATGGAATAGAATTGAAGACCCAGAAATGAACCCATACACCTTTGGTCACTTGATCATTGACAAAGGCCTAAAACAATCCAGTGGAGAGAAGACAGCATTTTCAACAAATGATGCTGGCTCAACTGGCAGTTAGCATGTAGAAGAATGCAAATGGATCCATTCCTATTTCCTTGTACAAATCTCAAGTCCAAGAGGATCAAGGACCTCCACATAAAAGCAGATACACTGCAACTAATAGAAAAGAAAGTGGGGAAATTCCTCGATCACATGGGTACAGGGGAAATTTTCCTGAACAGAACACTAATAGCTTATGCTCTAAGATCAAGAATTGACAAATGGGACCTCATAAAATTACAAAACTTCTGTAAAGCAAAAGACACTGTCAATAGGACAAAATGTCAACCAACAAGTTGGGAAAAGATCTTTACCAATCCTATATCTGATAGATGGCTCATATCCAATATATACAAAGAACTCAAGAAGTTAGACTCCAGAGAATCAAATAACCCTATTAAAAATGGGGTACAGAGCTAATCAAAGAATTCTCAACTGAGGAATACCAAATGGCTGAGAAGTACATAAAAAAATGTTCAACATCTTTAGTCATCAGGGAAATGCAAATCAAAACAACCCTGAGTTTCTACCTCACACCAGTCAGAATGGCTAGGATAAAATACTCAGGTGACAGCAGATGCTGGAGAGGTTGTGGAGAAAGAGGAACACTTCTTCAATGCTGGTGGGATTTTAAGCTGGTACGACCATTCTGGAAATCAGTTTGTCGGTTCCTCCAGAAATTGGACATAGTGCTACCAGAGGACACAGCTATACTACTCCTAGGCATATACCCAGAAGATGCTCCAACATGTAATAAGGACACATGCTCTACTATGTTCATAGCAGCCTTACTTATAATAGACAAAAGTAGAAACAACCCAGATGTCCCTCAACAGAGGAATGGATACTCAAAATGTGGTACATCTAAACAATGGAGTACTACACAGCTATTAAAAGCAATGAATTTATGAAATTCTTAGGGAAATAGATGGATCTGGAGAATATCATCCTGAGTGAGGTAATACAATCACAAAAGAATACACATGATATGCACTCTCTGATAAGTGAATATTAGTCCAGAAGATCAGAATACACAATGTACAATCCACAAGCCACAAGAAACTCAAGAAGAAGGAAGAAGACCGAAGTGTGGATACTTTGATCCTTCTTAAAAGGGGGAACAAAATACCTATGGAAGGAGTTGCAGAGACAAGCTATGGAACAGAGACTGAAAGAAGGACAATCCAGAGACTGCTCTACCTGGGAATCCTTCCCATATTCAATCATCGCACTGGATGGCTGTGGATTCCAGCATGTGCTAGCTGACAGGAGCCTGATTAGCTGTCTCCAGAGAGGCTCTAACAGTACCCAGCTAATACAGAAGTAGTAGCTCATAGCCATCCATTGGATTGAGCACATGGTCTCCAATGAAGGAGCTAGAGAAGGGACCCAAGGAGCTGAAGGGTTTGCAGCTCCTTAGGACGAATAACAATATGAACTAACTAGTACCCTCAGAGCTCCCAGGGACTAACCACCAATCAAAGAGTACACATGGTCGGACTAATGACTCCAGCGGTATATGTATAGTAGAGGATGGCCTAGCCAGTCATCAAGGGCAGGAGAGGCCCTTGGTCCTGTGAAGTTTTATGCACAGTGTAGGAGAATGCCAGGGCCAGGAACTGGAAGAGGGTGGGTTGGTGAGCAGGAGGAGGGAGGAGGGAACAGGGTTTTGTTTTTGTTTTTTTATTTTAATTTATTTTTTTCAGAGGGGAATCCAGGAAAGGAGATATCATCTGACATGTAAATAAAGAAAATATGTAAAAAAAAAGTATTTTTTTATCATTCAATTATTTAATATTTTATCCATGTACTTTGAGAAGTATACAGCAGAATGTATCATAGATAATTCATATTAATAAAATGTTGCTCTAAAAAAAGAAATATGGAGATAATAGTACTTAGCGTAGAAGATTTGCCAGACTGTCAAATATCACAAGTTCTTGCCATTGCTCCTGGTTATCCTCTAGAAATTGACAATTAGGCTCAATTGCCAAAGATACCACACACTTGATTCATAGAAATTGGAGAAGTCAGACTCATATTGTCCTCAAAGCTCATACCATACTGACTAGCTTCCATGGTGTTGGAAGATACTATATATGCGACTGGAACATGAAAGTAATCATGAATCTTATCCAGTCATGAAACCTGGAATCTATAACAATAACTGCTCTGATGAGACATGCTCATTGGTACAATAATTGCACCGGTATTGTGGGACTAATCAACTACTTTCTGATTAGATTTAAGGCCTTCACTAAAGAATGGAACCCATGTATGACACTATTATTGGGACCAAGAAAATTTAAGGAGACATGTCCTAGCCATTAGAGGAGAATTTACCTCTATTGCTCAACCAAAGAGACATAGTATTAAACTGAATTTTATTGAGTTTTCTTTATGTCCATAGATAACTACATCTCACAACCCTCATCAGAAAGCCTTTTGGTATAGATTGTCAGTAACACAAAGATACAAATCTGGTTACGGTGCAGAGAACAAAAAGACTACAGAGTACTTACCCCTAAATGGGGCATTTATGGAGCCATTTTGTAAATTGAACTTCCTTCCTTTCAAATAACTAGCTTTGTGTCAGGTTGACATAAAATTAACCAGCACATAGCTAATGGCATTTTATCCAACTCCTTCAGTATATATACTTTCCTCAAATGCATATGGAATACTAAATATATTATGTATTCAGACAGTGAGTACATGACCAAATCAATAAAAGATCCAGGACATCAAGAGGATTGAGATCATGAATATGTAGCGCTTAGTACATAGGAAGTAGTCAGTAAATGTCAGCTTTTAAATTTGTTAACTTCTTCTCACCATAAGTCTACTTTCAGATGTATACATTTTCAGTGATTATACTCTATCCTAGTTTTTAAAGCATGAATATCTATTTTAATTTATCCCTCAAGTCATGCCTACTTACCTTGTTTTATCAGGTTTCCATACAAAATCCCTACGGAGGTCAATATTTTCATGTTATTTCCAAGCTGGGATGTCTTAGGAATCAATCTTTTGCATCCCTCTCTTAGTATCCCATCTATGTAACACTCTCCTGAGAGTCTCTGCTTCTACTCTCTTATTCATCAATCCCAGTTTACCTTTTCCTTTCAGTTCATTAATTCTGATAGACTTTATTTTGATAGCTTAGTTCTACTGGTAAACGCAGTATGAGAATGCAAGCTATTTTCTCCATTCCTTTTAAACTAGAAAAAAATGTGAGGATCTTTAATTACCTATTTTATTCTATGATTTATTTGAGGATTTTTATTACACATCTTGATGTGGTTGGGACATTAATATCCAAGAGACAGACATATCCCTGTGGTTTTGACAGTGCTTGCTTAGTTCAGAACTTGTTCTTACAAAATTGTTCTTGGATTTGTTTTTAGTATTGCTTGCTCCTTTGGAACTTTGCTTTAAAACTCTGCATCACTTTATATAATCAAAGATGGATTTTCATCCACTTATTGTGAATTTGTCCAGATAGAGTTCTGATCTACACTACTGTAGAATTCGAGCCAGAAAATCACAACACTGTGTGGGTGACAGCATTTTGTCTGTGAAAAACAGGTAGTTTGTTGAAGTGGAGGTAAACCAAGGCATGGACTCAATGAATTTCTTTAAGAATAGTTCGGGTTTGATTAAGGAAAACATGTTCCCATTAGGAAACTGTGTCTTTCTTAGCTTAACATCTAACGAACCAGAGGTTCTTTCAAGTACATAGGCTTATAAATAATTCGAGGGTTATCTTTATCCACATGGTAAAATCCCTGGTCCAAAACCCTCTCACTGGAAAAGCTCTTTAAGAAAGACCCATTGTTCTATAGTGACATTTTCTGTTTAGTCAAGGTATTTATTTCCAAAAACCCACAACTGTACCTGTTTTATTTAGTATATTAAAAGTTTAGTCCATTCTGCTCTGTGGTTAGCATGTGTTGCTTAGGTTTCAGTTTAGCCAAAAAAATATTAAGAATATCTGGAGTATGGAAAAAGCTAAATGACATCACTCTCAGTGGGGTTACATATTTGCATGAAGATTTTTGACTATGACTACAGAAAATGAATGCTTGTAGTAGAAACACAAGTTTGGATTAGATCCTTTTGTTTTATCAACATATGCTTTTTGTCTCAAATGAATCAGTGATTTGCTTGCTACCAAACACAGAGCTCAATGTAAGTTGAGTCAATGTCAGATTGAATTACTCTGGCTCAGCCTTCACCAAGTGATGACCTTGGGAAACTCACTCTATCAGGGCTTCAAACTTGCAACTATGGAGGTCAGGCTAGATCAACTAGAAAGATGTAAACAGTCAAAATGTTCTCACTTTTACTAGTTCTTTGAGTATTTTATAAAATGTATTTTGATTGCATTCACTCACTCCACCTACTCCTCCTGTAAACACTCCTTTCCAACACACCCATACTCTTAACAATGAAACTATCAAGTACAATTTGTGTTGATTCTCAGTCCTAAGTGAACCATCTTATCCTTTCCTACAAAGGCTCAGACATATCGCAAAAGAGAAGGCAGAAAGATTCTAAGAACTAGAAGGGGTGGATGAGGAGAAGGAAACAGTTGTTTCTGAGCACATCAGGGCAGCAGCTGCACATATGAATGTGCAGGATGTCCAAGAACCATACAAGCTCAAGCCAGACAAAATCCTATCATGAAGATAGAAGGCTGGCACAAAGTTCCCATCGAAGGAGTTACTGACAACTGATATCTGTTTGGAAAGACAGAGACAGTGTTCAGGCTGTAGACCCTGATGAGTAAGTGTCTACTGGAAGGCCACACAGCTAAGAGTATTTGTACTCTTACTCCCTGCCCGTTGACTGGTTGTGGATCTCAACATTATATATCACATATTGTAGAAAAGAAGTTTCTCCAATGAGGGGCTGAGAGAAGTTATTATGAGTCAGTGTCATGCTATGTCCATTCAGCAGAGTAATAATAGTACATTCTCCCTAGACCCTGTGACTTTATATCCATAGATACTTACTCTAATGATGGTACCAGGTATAGGGTTAAATTTAAACTCAATTGGAAAGAGTTTGCTTTCTCCCATTATGTTTGTACCTCTACTGTACCATGACTATATCTTGCTAAGCTGGTCTTTTTTTTGAGCTCTCAAAGTTCACAGCCAGATAAGATTAATGACTATTTTTCACCTCTAGCAGCCTGAATATCACCTTACAGTACCATGAAAGCTAACTAATAGGGATGGATTTTTCACGTGAGTACCAAGTTAACTTTTTCATGTTATATGCTTTGGCAACAGGGTTTTACTGTCAAGTTCTGCAGGGTAATCCATGACATTTCCACTTGGTGATCTATGGGGCCTTATTGTCCAACCATTATAAGAGTGGTAACCCATACTTGTATTGGGTTTTTACTAGTTATCCTGTTGTCTAGTAGGAACATTGTTGTCCAGTACAGGCAAACACAATCATCTTATTTAGTTTGGGTTTTACTGCTATGAACAGACACCATGACCAAAGCTACTCTTATAAAGGACAAAATTTATTTGGGGCTGGCATACAGGTTCAGAGGTTCAGTCCCTTATCATCAAGACAGGAGCATGGCAACATCCAGGCAGGCATGGTACAGGAGGAGCTGAGAGTTCTACATCTTCATCTGAAGGCCGCTAGGAGAGAACTCACTATCAGACAGGTAGGATGAGGGTCTTAAAGCCTATGCCCACAGTGACACACTTCCTCCAACAAGGCCAAACCTCCAAATAGTGCCACTCCATAAGGCAATAATATTCAAACCACCACAACAATTGAAACTCTTTTTATAGGTGTGTGTCTTAATATATATATATATATATATATATATATATATATATATACAAATATAAAATATTGTATAGTAGTTAGTTTCCATATAACATTTTCAGATTGTCTTTAGAGCTAGGTATTCTATCTCATCTCTCCTCATCCTGTTCTCTCACACTCTCTATTTAACTGTTCCTTTTTTGTTATTCCTCATTAACTCTTTATACCACTGCATTCTATATTCCCTCTCTTGAAATCTACCCTGCCGTTGCTCCTTAATAAGTTCCTGACCTCTGAATGTATTCCAAATGGGACAAATGTATCTGAAGAGTCGAAGCCTACACTCACACATGAGAAAACAGAGGGCACTTGTCCTTCTGCATCTGGGTCATTTCATTCTGACTGATAAATTGTTATAATGCTGCATAGCATATCTTTAATAAAGATTGTTACAAAACACAGGCTACATTGTATTAGCAGGTTCTCAAAACATCATTTAATAGGTCTCTAGCAAAGTGAGAATAGAGGGAGAAGTTCTTAAGATAAGGCACTAAATCATTTGGCTGCCCCAGGAGCTGGTGGACTTCATGATACCTGTTCAGACCCTCTTCCTTTTCCTGGCAGCCACCCTACCCTCCTGGGGGGGGGGTCACAGAACAAAGCACATATTCATCCTCTCAAACTTTGACATGTGCTGGTTCCTTTTTCTAGAACTGTACTTAATCATTGTTCATCAAGATTCCATACCTTACATCTTTCATATCTTAATTTTTCCTCCATTAATTAATTAATTTGTTTTACATTCCAATTGCAGTACCATCTCACCCACTCCTCCCCCCTCACACAATTCCTCCCTCTCTACACACCTCTGTGAAGGGGAAGCACACCTGGGTACCAACCCACCCTAGCACCTCAAGCTACTGCAGGCCTAGGTACATTCTCTGCCACTGAGGCCAGACAAGGCAGCCCAGTTAGGGGAACAGGATCTACAGGAAGAGCAGGTATCAGAGTAAGGGTTAGCCACTGCTCCAGTTGCTGGAGGACCCCCATGAAGACCAAGCCGCATATGTACCGGGGTGGGGGCCCTATATCCAGACCACTATGCTTTATGGTTGGTGGCTCAGTCTCTGGGAGCCCCCAAGTGTCCAGATTAGTTGGCTCTGTCAGTCTTCTTATGGACTCTTTAGCCCCTCTGGGTTCCTCAATCCTTCCTCCAACTTTTTTTTTTTAATTAGATATTTTCTTTATTTACATTTCAAATGATATCTCCTTTCCTGGTTTCCCCTCTAGGGGGAGAAAAAAAAGCCTGTTCCCTTCCCCCTCCTCTTGGTCACCAACCCACCCTCTCTTGCTTCCTGGCCCTGGCATTCCCCTACACTGGGGCATAGAACCTTCACAGGACCAAGGACCTCTCCTCCCATTGATGACCGACTAGGCCATCCTCTGCTATACATATGCCGCTGGCGCCATGAGTCCCACCATGTACTTTTTGGTTTGTAGTTTAGTCCCTGGGAGCTCTGAGGGTACTAGTTAGTTCATATTGTTGTTTGTCCTAAGGAACTGCAAGCCTTTCAGCTCCTTGGGTCCTTTCTCTAGCTCCTTCATTGGGGATCCTCTTCTCAGTCCAATGATGGCTATGAGCCTCTATTTTTGTATCAGTCCAGCACTGGCAGAGCCTCTCAGGAGACCGCTAATCAGGCTCCTGTCAGCCAGCACTTGCTGGCATCCACAGTAGTGCCTGGGTTTGGTGACTGAATATAGTTGAGCAAGTGTCCTTGTGGTATGGTGCATCATCTTTTGGGTATATGCCCAAAAGTGGAATAGCTGGGTCTTGAAGTAGAACTGCTCCCAATTTTCTGAAAAACTGTCAAATTGATTTCCAGAATGGCTGTATGACTCTCTCCCACTAACAATGGAGGAGTGTTCACAACCAACATGTGTTGTTACTTTAGTTTTTGATCTTTGCCATTTTGGTGGGTGTAAGATTTAATCTCAGAGTCATTTTGATTTGCATTTCCCTGATGACTAAGGATGTTGAACATTTCTTTAAGTGCTTCTCAGCCATTTAAGAGTCTCTGTTGAGAATTATCTGTTTAGCTTTGCACACCCCTTTCAATTAGTTTATTTGGTTTGTTGGTGTCTAACTTCTTGAGTTCTTTATATAGTTTGGATATTAACACTCTGTTGTATGTAGGATTGTAGACTTTTTCCTAATCTGCAGGCTGCCACTTTATCTTATTCTTTGCCTTACAGAAACTTTCAGCTTCAAGTGTTATTTATCAACTGTTAATCTTAGTGACTGAGCTATTGAGGGAAGTTGTTCTATTAGGGAAGTTGTCTCATGCACTTATGTGTTCAAGGTTATTATCCACTTTTTCTTCTAGTAGATTTAGTGTATCAGGTTTTATGTTAAGGTCTTTGATCTAATTGGACTTGAGTTTTGTGCAGGGTGATAATCATGGGTCTGTTTCCATTCTTCTACATGTAGACATCCAGTTAGATAATTTGTTGAAGATGCTTTCCTTTTTTTTCATTGTGTGGTTCTCACTTCTATGTCAAAAATCAGATGTTCTTAGGTGTGTGGGTTTATTTCAGGGTCTTCAATTCAATTCCATTGATCAACCTCTCTGTTTCTATACTAATACCATGCAGATTTTATTACTATTGCTCTGTTGTACAGCTTGAAAACAAGGATGCTTATAACTCCAAATAATTTTCTTCTTTTATTGTACAGGATTGTTTTAGCTATTTGGATTATTTGTTTGTTTTTCCATATAAAGTCGAAGATTGTCCTCTCAAGATCTGTAATGAATTGTGTTGGGAATTTGATGGAAATTGCATTGAATATGTAGATTGCTTTTGGTAAGATGACCATTGTCACTGTGTTAACCTTACCAATCCATGAGCATGAGAGATCTTTCCATCTTCCAATATCTTCTTCAATTTCTTTCTTCAGAGACTTGAAGTTCTTGTCATACAGAAATTTCACTTGCTTGGTTAGAGTTACACCAAGATATTTTATACTATTGTGAAAGATGTTATTTCCCTAATGCCTTTCTCGGCTCATTTATCATTTGTTTGATGGAGAGCCTTTTGTGAGTTAATTTTGTATCCAGACACTTTGATGAAGGCATTCATCAGCTGTAGGAACATATATTATTTCTCATGCCACTTTCTCAATGAAGTGTTCTCGTCAGCCTTCACAAATCTGCCACTTCTCCATGTTCCCCAACCTTGTTATTCTCTTTATCACTAATTAACATCTAACATATGTGTATGCATGATATATAACATAATACACATATATGTATGTTGAATATCTGTTTCTAGTCATTAAATCAATGAGAAATTTTCTCTGCTTTATGCACTGATTATATAAAATTTGTTGAAAGGCAAAGACAATAATGAGTGAAAGACAGAATGTGTTCAGCTGGAAGTCAAATGAATCTTTTGAAACCCTTGATTCTGACTCAATCTGGCAGCCACTTGTCTTTTCTTGACCACTAAGTAGTTCTTATGGAAATATATAGCCTCTTGTGGGTTTTGACTCTGGGAACTGGAAGTCATTTATTACTGAACAACTGAATGCCCATCATCTGCTGTGCAATGACAGCTCATTAGTTATGTATAGAGACAAACCATTCCTGGATAATTAAATTCAATTATCTCCCTCTCAAAACCCTGCCCCTGCCTCCTTGATGAGCCGTTGTTTTAATTTGGGTTTCTTTGTCTGTAATAAAACAAAATAACCAAAAGGAAGTTGGGGAAGAAAGGGTAGCTTCAGTGCACAGCTCTCAGGTCACAGTCCATCAGTCAGGGAAGGAAGTGAAACAGGGAAGGAACCTGGATCCAGAAACTGATGCACAGACCATGGAGGAAAGCCTCTTAGTGGCTTACCCCCCATGGCTTCTTTGGTCTACCTTCTTATAGCACTCAGGTTCAACAGCCCAGGGGTGGCATCACCCACATCGAGCTGGGTCCTCCCAAGTCAATCACCAATCAAAATGTACAACAGATTGGTTTATCCATGGACCAACTGAAGGTGACATTCTCTCAGTTGAGATTGCCTCTTCCAAAATGGCTCTAACTTCTGTCAAATTGACACAAAACTATCCAACACAACCATTATTTTCCATTTCTATTACAATATTTTTATTGATGTCTTAAGGTATTTAAAACAAACTCTCTAAGAAGTTATATAGAGCAAAGATCCTTGAGAATTTAAAGTACTCCATTTGTTTTAAACATATTTAGTAGCTTAAGTTCTATAGGTGTGCTTGTAAATAAGGATTATAAACGTGTCAGGATCTAGAATCTCTTAAGACACAAATGTGCAAACATACCTTCAATGGATAATGTGGATTAGTTGAGGTGGAAAGACCAACTCTGAAAGTGGGTATTATAATGCTCTGGGAATGGGACCTGGGCTGAGTGCAAAAGGAGAAACTCAGTTGGGCAAAACTAACCAGCATCCTCTGATCCTTGTCAGTGGATGTACCATGACCAACAGCCTTAAGGTACTGCCATTTGGATTTCCCTACCATGGTGGACAATACTCTTATCTGTGAGACAAATTGTTCTTGTCAGTGTATTTTATCATAGTAAAAGAAGAAGCAGCCAAGATAGTAAGGAATAAATTTGGAATAAAATAAGATTTTGTTTTAAAACTTTAGTTTCTCTGTCACACTACTTAATCATATCTAATAAGACTGGGTAGGCAAAAATAGTTAATTTCATATTAAAGTCTTCTTAACTGAAAAATCTAGACTTCTTGGAATTTATATAGGATATGAACATAATAGAGATGGGAGACAAGACTTGATTGATATGGCTCAAGTCACACTCATTGTTCTGGGTTAAAATGCAATACTACTACAGGGAATGATAAGCCTAGTCTATTGTCCCTTGGCTTTTCTTCTTTCAAAATCTATTTTGAGCAATTGATATCCAATCTTTAGATCCAAAACCACAGAGCCATGACAGCTGCAACATACTGACAAGGGTCATTTATGGGCTCCTTAAGGAGCCTTCGAAGAAATTGTTTTTTAGTCAGTAGTTGATTAGCTTGCTGAAATGTGTTTCATATGTTTATCCTTCATGTTCATTTTCTTTTTTTTTTTGCCTTACATATTTCTTCATTCTCCATCATGTGCTATTAAAAATGCTTGGGGTCTAGGGGATTTGTACATGTGCAGCTTGATGCTCATGGTGTTTGGCAAATGATTTGAGTTTCCAAAAACCAACTTGGAGATATAAGTACTGGTTAGACCCTATAAACAGGGAGGTAAGCACATTGCAGAGAAGGGTCCCTCATTGTATCCAATTAACTGTTGTTGGAAGGTGAGAAATGCCTGACTACAGACCTAGTCACCAGTTTACTTTCTCGGTTACTATTTCTTCCACACACTCGCAGTACTCTCCCAGCTGCTCCGTCACCCACTTCTTCCTTGTGCAAAGGGTGAGGCCATGAAGCTAATCTAGGATCTCTAACCTGATGAATTAAGGGTCAAAGTTCAATTTCCACATCTGCTCCTCTTGTTTTCCATGGACTATTTCTCAGTAGCCACCCAAAGAGATGAAGGCAGGGCCTCTACTTCCAGTTTTTGGACACACGCACAAAGCTGAACAGTTTGTGGTTTAGAAGATCTACTGTTTATTTGAGCTACTCTGACAGGGTAAAAAGAAGAAAATAGCCTGGGTTTCTATTTATTTTCTGTAGCCAGGGTCATTTTCATTTTGTTATTCACTCATCTGGAAAGTGCTTTAAAAAGAATTTGCCACCTCATGTGCTCTGGTGTCATTTACTGTTGTTTGAGAGCTATGCTCAAGGTTTATAGGTTTAAGTTTCTTTCTTTTTAGGGACAGTATGATCAGTGTGTATCCAGAAACCATGGGAGGAGTCAGTGATGACTCTTATCAAGTGATGTAGCCTTGCATCCCTAGGCATATATATGTATGCATTTTGCATGCCCCTTTTATTTCTCTACACTCCTGCCAAGAAGTATCCAGTTTTGAAGCCTCAAGCCAAGTCTGGTTTCTCTTTGAAGCCTTTGCAACCTTATCTTTCCAGATGGGAACTACATCTTCCAACTTTCCTCTTCAGGATAAATTAGGACGCATCTCTTAGCACTTACTCATTCCAGTTTATTCCAGCAGGTGTACTTCTTAACCATTCCTTTTAGACAAAGCCTATGTGTCCGGCAACATTGATCACTCATGTTTGAAATGTCATTGCCCAGCTCATTTTAGGATCTTGACAAATGTTGTTTAAACAAAAAAAAATATATTGGAACAAACAGACTTAATGCCTGTGGCACTCATGGAGCATTTACTGCTTCAAACTGAGCCAGTTCTACGAGCTCAGGGCTTTGACCGTCTCTGTCTCTATTGCAAAATGTTTCCTTTCTTTTATGTTTCTCGTTAGGATGTCTATTAACTTGTTCAATCACTGTCCTGCTATTTTATTTTTATATTTATTAATTCAGTTTTGGGAAAGGGAATACAGATGGAGTTCACAGAATAATTTGTTTTTGTCCTTTTACCATGTTACTCCCATGGACTGAACTCTACATATAGTAGGTCTCTTGCTAGCTGACTGACTTTCTCAGCCACCTTGCCAGACCTACAAGGACTGTTAATTAATACTTTCTACTTGTGTGAAGATCTTCTGGTTCTGAACTTATTCTAGAGTTATTAATTTTGTGGCTATTGGATTTTAATCTTAATTGTTGGTAAGGACACTGCCAGACTAAAAATTTTCAAAAAAAGCTGAACTAACCTCCAGTCCCTGTTTTTCATTGTTTTAAAAAGTCATTTTACTATTCAGGAAAAAAAATCATGTTTCTCACAGTTTTACCTAAACATGTTCGTATAGTCAATAACTATGTAACTTAATAAAAATTTAAAGGTACAGATTCAATGTATGATCTAGGCAAGATGCTTACTCTCTCAATAGTTCTATCTTCATGTATAAGATGAGGATAGGAATCATATATGCCAAACAGATTTGCTGAGAAGGTTTAATCATTGAATATTTGTATAGACTTCAAACCTTGACTAGCTCATAATAAATACAGTTATGAGCTTATTAAATAGCACAACTCAGTCCCCCAAAGTAATGTTTAATTAAGGCTTGGTTGCTTCTTAAACTGCTTAATTATTAGTAAAAATTTCAAGGATTTTTTTCCATGAAATGGCTCAATGTGCATGCACATACACATACTAAAATTAATAAAATAAAATCTTCCAAGGAGTTGAACTATACTTTTTTCAAATTAACTATCTTTTATTAATTTTTATACAATATACTTTGATCATACTCTTTCCTTTCTAAAACTCTTTCCAGATTATCTCCATTTTGGTATCTACTTGACTTCATGTTTTTTTTTTTCTTTTTCCTCTGAAAAACAAACCAACAAAGCAAAGCAAAACAAATATAAACACAATAAGGCAAAAATATCGAAAGAAAACAAAACAAAACAAAAAACCTGTTTACAAGAAGCATGCATTGTCCAGCTACTCCTGAACAAGAGGGCTTGTCTGGATCATGGCTGATATATCCCGTGACACTCCATTTGAGAAAACTGATTATCCCTTTCCTAGAAGAAATCACTTACAAACTAGCTTCTTCATTAGGACTAGGAATTTATGTCTACTCCACTACTCAGTGTTGGGATTCTGTCTGCTTTGAGTCAGTGCTAGTCTTTTGCATGTTTTCAAAGTCTCTGTGAGTTCATATGATTATCAATGCTGTCATGTCTGGAAGACTCTCTTTCCTTGGACACACATAACACTTCTGCCCTTTTTTGCAATCTTTCTGCTTCTTCCTCTGTGTGTGTTCCAGAGCCTTAACAGAAGGGTCTGATAAAGGCAACCTACATAGGATGAGTGCACCAAAGTCTCTCACACTCTGGACATTGTCCAGTTGTGGGTCTCTGAGTTAATTAACTACTTCAAGAAAAAGCTTCTTGGGTAATATCCACTTATCAGTGAGTGCATACCATGTGTGTTCTTTTGTGATTGGGTTACCTCACTCAGGATGATATTTTCTAGTTCCATCCATTTGTCTAAGAATTTCATAAATTCACTGTTTTTAATAGCTGAGTAGTACTCCATTATAAATGGATATACCACATTTTCTGTATTCATTCCTCTGTTGAGAGACATCTTGGTTCTTTCCAGCTTCTGGTTATTATAAATAGGGCTGCGATGAACATGGTGGAGCATGTGTTCTTATTACATGTTGCAGCATCTTCTAGGTATATGTTCAGGAGTTGTATAGCTGGGTCCTAAGATAGTACTACGTCCAATTTTATGAGGAACTGCCAAACAGATTTCCAGAGTGGTTGTACCAGCTTGCAATTCCACCAGCAATGAAGGAGTGTTCCTCTTTCTCCTCATCCTTGCCAGCATCTACTGTCATCTGAGTTTTTAATCTTAGCCATTCTGAGTGGTGGGAGGTAGAATCTCAGGGTTGTTTTGATTTGCATTTCACTGATGAATAAGGACGTCGAACATTTCTTTAGGTGCTTCTCAGCCATTCGGTATTCCTCAGTTGAGAATTCTTTGTTTAGCTCTGTACCCCATTTTTAAGAGGGTTATTTGGTTCTCTGTAGTCTAACTTCTTGAGTTCTTTGTATATATTGGGGAGAAGAGACCCTTGGTCCTGTGAAGGCTCTGTGCCCCAGTGTAGGGGAATGCCAGGGCCAGGAAGCAGGAGTGGGTGGTTTGGAGAGCTGTGGGAGGGGGGAGGGATAAGGGATTTTCGGAGAGGAAACCAGGAAAGAGATTAACATTTGAAATGTAAATAAAGAAAATATCTAATATTAAAAAAAGGAAGCTTTTTTGATGTGTACTGAGTTATGCATATCAGAGATGTGCATTAGGTACAGCAGTATGTCATTAGGAGTCATTTTATTGTTATATTCATTTAGCAGTATAATAGTAATTCCCTGTAGGCCCATGGCCTATAGAAGTTTCAGGTTTGTGCTCACTTAAGCAGGTGTCAGGTATGGGCTCTACCTCATGGAGTGGGCCTTAGATCCAATCAGGAATTTTCTCCACCATCATATACTGACTCCATTTAAATTCCTTTCATATATATATATATGTATTTTTGGAAACATCTACACTCTTAGTTTTCCATATGGTTTGTTTAAAGGTCTTTAGTGTAGTTCTCCCTCTCTGTAGTCTCAATGATGCAATCTAAACTTGATGCTAATTGCTCATTGGTTCTAAATGCTTACCACATGCCTGCACTTTCATAAATTCTATTCAGAATTGACTTGCACTAGAATTTTTGAAGCTATATCTATAATAAATAAAGAGAATATATAGTTATTATTAATTAATAAATGTCTAATAAATGGTATTTATCTTTCCATGACCTTCATGGATAGAATTATCAAGATTTAGGGGCCACTAGAGAGTTAAAGTCAATAATAGAAGATGAATAGAAGATTTTTTGTTTGTTTGTTTGTTTGTTTGTTTGTTTTTTGTTTTTTTTTCTGAGACAGGGTTTCTCTGTGTATCCCTGGCTGTCCTGGAACTCATTCTGTAGACCAGGCTGGCCTTGAACTCAGAAATCTGCCTGCCTCTGCCTCCCACGTGTTGGAATTAAAGGCATGCTCGGCCACCACCACCTGGCTGAGTAGAAGATTTTTAAACCTGGATTTGTCCAGGTTTACATAGGCTTAAAACATTTTTTTTTCAACTAAAATAAAGATTTTACAGGTAGCCAAACAGCAACAAGCAGCATCCAAAAGCTCCGAGGAGTGTTGATGAAAGACTCTTTTTCTTGAAAATAATTTTTCAATATGTTCTAAATTAGGTCTCCAACACATTAGGTGGAGATAGATGTCCTTCTCAAGAACAACGGCTCGTTTTTCATACAGTACAGTTGCTTTGGTGAAAAGTGTTATTTTGTGTTAGGTGTCAGGTGACATGTATATATACCTTTGAGTATTGGCAATTGTCTTAGTTGGAATTTTATTGATGTGAAGAGACACTGTGACCAAGACAACCCTTATAAGGAAACCGTTTAATTGGGCTGGCTTACATTTTCAGAAGTTCAGTTCATTATCATCATGATAAGAAGTGTGGAGACATGCAGGAGCTGAGAACTCCACAACTT
>JADRCD010132017.1:0-10319 GCA_019843815.1 Montemys delectorum | reverse complement strand
ATATGATTTCTAAATATATATAATTCAAGATTTTCCTGATACATAGCTTTCTGTTTGTCTTTAAATAATTGTAGCTGTATAAACTGCCTGTAATAGTAAGGTATCAGTGTGCAGTAAGCATCCTACACCTGTGGAAATGTTGGTTTAGAACTCAGGCATCAATGAATAGAACATGCAGAACTATCATATAGAAAATCACTCAAAACTAAATTGAACTGAACAAAAACTTCCTTGATATTGTTCTGGTTGCAAAGGACAAAAACTGGTTACATAAGTAGGATTTTCATTGCTGTGATTAAACCTCATAGCTAAAGGGGCTTGGAGAGGAAAGGGCTTTTGTTTGGTGAACAGTTCCATTCCTCAGTCCATCATCAAAGGAAGCAAAGGTAGAAACTCAAAGTAGGAACGTGGAGGCATGGACTGTGGCAGAAGCCATGGATGAATTCTGATTGCTTAGCTTTTTCAGCCTGCTTTCTAATTACACTCCAAGAGTGCCTGTCCACAAGTGGCAACATCCACATTGGGATGGGACTACCCTCATTAAACACTAAAAGACAATGACACACAAGATGGAGGGATTTTTCTCTACTATGGTCTGCTCTCTTTATGGGAGACTTCCTTCTATTGCTGTAGTTGCCTTTACCAGGCATCTTATGGTATTGGCATCTCTAAAATTCCATGTTCTCTGTTGCAACTGGGTTGTACTTTGACTGGGGTCTCTGCACATTCATATAGCTTTCTTCAGGGTTTGGAACCCTGCCACAATAGTTCTGAGCTTTAGCTCTTCACCATGGCACCATTAATGATGGGGCTTTTTCTGCAACTGAGGTTACATCAGTGTTCTCTCTTGACCTCTCAGGGATGCAGAAACAGGTGCCCTCTGTGACTCTTTCATGTCTTAGAAGCCAGTATAATCTGGGAAACTTACACATTACTCAGTTAGGATGCCAGCACAAGGCACAGCTTTGGAGCTCTCTGTGCCTCAGCTTTTGTATGCTTACACTGGGTAAACATTTCTTAGGTTTTTGCTCAATGAAACTTGTCTCTTCATAGTCAAATTCTGTCTTAGGATTTCCATCGATGTGATAAAACACCATGATGGAAAAAAACTTGCAGAGGAAATATATGTCATATTGGAGCACAATATCCAATATCAAGGACTATAAGCCAAGGAATCAAGGCAGAAAGAATTAGGTTAAAGGAGAGGCCATGTAAGAAGCGCGATGCTTACTGACTTATTCCCCCTAAAATTCTCAGTCTACTTACTTAGAAAATATAGGTACAGGGCCAGTTGCCCTGGGATGGCACTACTCATAATGCGCTGGGCCCTCCTACATCAATCAGTAATTAAGAAAAGGTAACATAAACTTGGCCAAAGGCTCATCATATGGAGGCCTTTTGTCAAATGCTATTCATTCTTCTCAGTTAACTTCAGTTATTGTCAGTTGGATAATAACAAAACAAGACAACAACAGCAACAAAGTAACAAAACACAGCCAGGATTCTAATTTTATTGAAAATAAAATACTTAAAACATCAGGTTCACTATCATATTGTTGGGAAGAACGTAAATTAGTAAGTGATTATGGAAATTTGTGATGGTTTCTGAAAAAAATTAAAGCAGAATTGTTTTATGCTATGGCACTTTTACAAATGACTAAACAACCTAAAAAAAAAAATGAAATCAGCATATCAAGTACAGAACTCTCACATTTTCTGTAGTATTGATAACAATTGTCAAGAAATGTGAAAAATAAATAAATAAAAAAGAAATGTGAACAATGTAAATACCTATCAACTGATGGGTAGATAAAGAAAATTAATGATCATGTAAAATAGAATAGAGTGCAAACATCTAAAATATAAATTCTATTATTGGAGACCATATTGAAATGAATCTCGAAATAATAATGAAGGAGCTGAATGGGTTTGCAATGTCACATGAACAATAACAATATTAATCCAGTAGCTTCTCTAAAAATTGGGAATAGCTCACCCTGAAGACACAGCTATACAACTCCTTGGCATATACTCAAAAACAAACAAACAAACAAACAAAAACAAAAAAACCCTGCAGCACATAATAATGACACATCTTCCACTATATTTATAGCAGTCTTATTTATAATTCCCAGAAGATAGAAATGTGCCAAATGTCCCTCAATGGAAGATTGGATACACAAAAAGTGGTAAGTTTACAGAATAGAATGCTACTCAGCTATTAAAAATGACAACTTAATGAACTTTAGAAGCAAATGGATGGAAGTAGAAAATATTCTGAGTGAGGTAACCAGACCTAAAAGGACATACATAGTATATACTCGTGGATAAGTGGCTATTAGACCCAAAAGCTCAGAACATCTATGACAGAACTCAAAAGATCATATGAAGATTAACAAGAAGGAAGGCCAAAATATGAATACTTCAAACCCACTTAGAAGCAGGCCCAGACACCATGGATATGAGAGGCTCCCGGGTTCCAATAGGGATGATGTTAGCTGAAGTGCATAGGAAAAGACCATATCCACTAGATATACCTGGCCCCCATCGGAGTGATGGGGTCACCCACCAATCTAAAAATTTTTAACCCAGAATTGTCCCTGTCTAAAGAAATGCAGGGACAAAAATGGAGCAAAGGCTGAAGGAAAGGCTGCCCAGAACACTCTCTACCATCAGATCCATTCCATAAGCAGACACCAAACTCAGATAATATTGCTGATGCCAAGATATGCTTGGCATATGCTCTATCTCTGAGAGGCTCTGCCAGCACCTGACCAATACAGATGCAGATACTGACACTCAGCTGTTGGACTGAGCCCAGGAACCCCTATGGAAGAGATAGGGGATAGGCCGAAGAAACTGTAGGGGACTGCAACCTTATAGGAAGAACAGCAGTACCAGTTAACCAGACTCCTCAGAGTTCCCTGGGACTAAACAATCATCCAAATAGTATACATGGATCTCTTCACGGCTGCTACATATGTAGCTGAGGACTGCCTCATCTGGCATCAGTGGGAAGGAGGTGCTTGGCGCTGTTGAGGCTTGATACTCAGAAAAAGGTGATTCTAGAAGAGTGAGGCAGGAGTGAGTAGGTGGATGGAGAAGCATCCTTTTGGAGGCAAAGAGGAGAGGATGGGGTAGGGAATAAGTGGAGGGGAGACCAGGAAGATAGATACCATTTGAGATGTAAACAAGTAAAATGATTAATAAATCAAAAAGGAAAAACAAAAGAAATAAGTTCTAGAATGCTTCTGCACCATACTGGTGATCGTAGATTAAATGAAATTTACTTTTTTTTAGAGGGTAGAAGAAAGGAATGTGGAAATTTGAATCACAAAACTTCTAAATATCTTAGGAAACAGCTACTTTATGTTCTTTTAAATATTGTTCAATATATTAAAATATCAAAGATTTCAGGTACAGATAACACAATCTTGGGTTTACCTACTCGGTAAGCTATTCAAATGAATCCATACGCACATCTATTATGTTGGTTCTATTTCTGTAGCTAACTCACTAACACACTACATTTTCTTTTACTGAAAAGATATGTCTAAATGAATTTAAGAAAGCATGACGATGACAATGGGAGATAACAGAGACTTCTCATTGACTTTACACAGGCATTTTTAAAAGAGGACACATCACACAGAATCTCAAATAAGATTAGTGAATCTATTGATTAAATAATGAGTTTGGTTTACTAGAAAGTTTTTATACAATAATGGGAGGAAAGATTTATGCTGTTAGGTGCCAACTTCATTGTGTAAAACAATGAAGACTCTTTTATGGAATATATCTTTAGTAGAACTGAAAGACTAAAAGTCAACATGGAATGAGAGAGAGAAGGAAACTCTATTATTAATCATGAGGCAGGAGCACACTCAGACAAAGCCTGCTGCAAATTAATTCTATTTGCCTCAATGCTACAAAACAGTTCCAAAGTGTCCCTCTTTAATGATTATTGGTTTTTTTTGTCAGTGACACCCTAGAGACACTTTACCCATTCATCTATTACTAGTGATGCCTAATCAGTAAGCTGTCTTTGCCTGGGGACAGAGCCTAGTTTCTGGTTAATCTCTCTTCTAAACCCACTTCTGAGACAGCTACTAATCAGAATTGACTCAAAAGCCCCTGATAATTGCCTTGGAGATATGTCAACAGATGCTAAACTTTAGCAGAAATCTTTCTCTAATCGTTTATGTATAGTTGTATTTTTTATTGCCCATGGAATTCCTTTTCTTGATTTATTAATTAAATAAATCTGTCTTTGTCCAAATATGTGTTTCTATCTAGTAGCCTTTGATTCATTGGTTTCTTGCAAATAATAACCACTAAAGACTGACATCAAAATGTTATGCAACAGAAGGATATTCACTAATTAAGTGTAGCTGTAGTGAATAACCAATTATGATGTTCAACCCTGAGAAAGATGGATTCTTCCATTCTTAGCACTTATTTGTCTACAGTTCTTCATCAAGGCATGGATCCTTAATAAGACATTTCCATATCTATGTTGGCTTATCAATTGTTATTGTCATTGTTATATTGGTAAAATTTTCCTATGTATTCTGATATATAAATATCTGTATCCCACTGAGTCCCTTCAGTGTTGCTCATCCAAATTAAAATATATAAATATTGTAGAAAAGCAAAAGTGTAAGTATCCACAATAGAGTGCAGATAGGAATACAATTCCCAAATACCTAATATTCAAATAGATCTGTGAAGATAGGTAGAACAAGTTTGCCTTCTACATATTCAGAGGAATTCTGAATAGTTGCGACTATATTTTCATAAAGTCATTGAGGAGTACATTCACAACACTTTTTGCTTGGTCATATAAACCTCACTTCACAATATCAATTATGGGTGCTACTAAAATTTTACAATGACATAGCCAATCCACAGATAAACATAGCATGTGGAATAATCTTGGTAAGTATTAGGTGGGTCTACTAGAACATGATTACAGGTAGAATCCTGCTTTTGCCTTTCTTAATCCTACATGGATAAGGATGTACTCAATATGTTTCTTCAGACATTTTGAGATTATAAGTTGATTTTGTGTACATTAGCAAAGAGAAAATCTAGACCTCTGGAATCATTTTATGTACAAAGTGTACAGGACAACAATATATTCAAGAGGAATATGATTAAATTCTACTAGAATTTTGACAAAGAATATTGAAAATAGAAAACAAGATCTTAATTTTAATAACCACAGAAATAGATTAGTAGACTTTCTCTATAAATACTGCTTTGTTATCTCACTCTAGATTATACCCGCTAATATGAATGAGATGGTAGAAAAATTACAAAATGGCTGGTGAGAATGCAATATGTTTCTTCACACTATTTTATATTGCTTATTTTCAAACCAATATCATCAACCATTTTTAAATAAAAAAAATCACAAAGAATATTTGACAAGCTTCCATTCTCCAAAACACTCTGTGGTAGAATAAAAGAGACTATAATGTAGCATTGGATTAATTGGACCCTCTCCTTTGCTATAGGCTCTACCTTGACAATAAAACCACCCAGTTTCTAATTTGAAAAATACAGATAAACCCTAACAGGAAAGACAAGAAGCAGAAATAATGTATGTTATTTAGCTGCTTAGATCTTGTCAGATCATGGTGAATACATGTTAACTAGACTAAGTGATTTTATTGTAAATATAATATTTTCAAGTGAATACATTTGAGGAAATGAAGGGAAGAATAAGAATCCTAAGTAGTATAGATTTCAATGAAAAAGAGCTTGTAAAATAAAGGAGGACATTTTGATTTCTGGCCTTCTCATGTAATTCCATGTGGAAAATTTCTTCTCAAGTAAATCAAGGTGATAGACTCAAGTCATTATAACACATTATTTTAATTTCAAATGCTATTAAAATAATGCATTGGCAGATCATTCAATTATTGTTATTTAACACTGTGTGCTAGCTCAGCTCACACAATTCATCTTGCATTAGTGACCAATAGTTTTTCATCTTAGGTATTTTGTTGTGAATTAGTAATTATAGTTGGCAGTATTATCCTCCCACATATATTAGTTAGGTTGGATAGTATTAGACTTTTCCTGTTATGGATGTTATTAAAGCCTTTATTATTCTTCAAAATAAAGAATCTACCATTGGTTTCATTCATATACATATATACTTGGAAAGCTTAAGAAATGTTCTATTCAGTTTACTTGGATTTAAGAGATATCAATATGGTTGGAGAAAATAATTGGTGCTCTAAGGCACTTGTTCTTGCATTGTACCTAAGTTCAGCTCCAGTTCCTTGGGATTCAACATTGTCCCTTGACATTCTTGGGAACCAAGCATGCTTTATCTCAATATGAATGGTTATAAACTGTAAGAATTAAGTCCAGAGATGGAATTGAGTGAGGAGAAGTCTTGAGAATCCTCCACAAAATCAAGAACCTTGTGACTATAGTTTCTTTAAGACACATTTTGGTGACATGTCTTTCTGCTTTTACCATGTTTAGTAGAAAGAAATGAGTTTACTTCAGATCACTCCTTATTGTTTACTTTGGTTATTTATCTATATGTTTAAACTATACTTTATATGTCTCTATGAAGAAACATGGTTTTGCTCACATGGAGATTGTCCTTGTTACTGTAGTTTGAACTCATGAGAAGTTTTCTCATTTGATCATAAATTGTCTGAGGCTAAGAATAAAGTTGGTTTGTGCATAAGATTTTAGTCTGCCTCACTTATCAAGTCTATTCTCTTAGGTCCCACTGCAGTGGAGACAATGAACATCAAATTGTACAAATCCTCAAATTTTAATATTATTTAATGCAGTAAGTTCTTCAATCTATGGTTCAATTCATATATGTTGTAAAACAAGGCCACTGACACAGAATACGGTCAGAGGGCAGCTCTAACAACGGATTCAGCTAACCAAGGAGGGAATATAAAGTAAGCAATGGCGTAAAGCAGATACATACTCAGACTTGATAAACAAACAAGCTTCAACCAGCTCTGACAACTTTATTTTTTTCTCTTAGCCTTTTTGTAACACCTAAGACAAAAAATTCTATTTGTACATAATATACCTTCATAGCCCCAAGTTATATATTCTGCCAAAGCAACCACCACAAAACATATTAACATATTCAGAAACAGATTAACATTATTACACAAAAGAAAATTACAACAGGATTATTCATTACATATTTTCCTTTTGAAATTCTTACCTGACTGAACATTTTCCATTTATCTTTATATTCTCTAATTCATTGTAGCCCCAAAGCAATAATTACCTTTTCATCAGTTTACAAAGTTTAACCAAACCAAGTCTATAGTAACAAATGTTTTCCTGTGCTTAGCTGATAACAATATGTATTCACCAAGAAACAGATCATAAAATTTGCATCTTTGTTGTTGTTTTTTGGTTGTTGTTGTTGTTGTTGTTATTGTTTTTTCGAGACAGAGTTTCTCTGTATAACCCTGGCTATCCTGGAATTCACTCTGTAGACCAGGCTGGCCTGGAACTCAAAATTTGCACTTATTTTTGAAGTCCTGTTCAGCTGAAATGGCTAATCATTCTCTATTATAATACTCATCATAGAATTACTTAACTCTTTTTCATAACCCTGTCTTTTCATTTTGCACACTGAAAGCTATGACTATACCCCTAGATATGGTTCCCTGAGATCAAGGAACTCAGACTCAACCTAGAATAAATATTTTCTTTGATCATTAACATTCTGAAGTATTTTTTTTTCTCCTCCAAATACGATCAGGTGCTCATAACTCATGAATGCTCACTGTACGTCTTTTCTGAACTATGCCATTTTCACTCTTCTACAATGAGGGGGACACCTCCTATTATTAGTTCCATCTTTGTAATATTTTCCTGGCAAAGCAACATAAATCATATCACTATTTAAATAAAATCATGATTAAATAAAATAAGTGATTCATCTAAACAATATTACTTTATGAATTTTCATCTTTATATTGATCTGCAAAAAATAAAAAAAAAAAACCCAATAGAGTGTGCTGTCTCTCAAGAAGCCATCACATAACACTGTAGGCAGTGAGAGTCTCTCTCCATGCATTCACAGCTTGATAGATACACAAGAATATAGCAGTGACAAACATGAGAAGGCACAGGACCAGGAAAATGCAATCCTGAAATGAACCCATTGGGGATCTGTCACTCCAAGGTAGAGATACATCCACCTCAGCTGTGCAAAATGATGGGTCATCTCCAAAGCTTTCTTGCTCACTGAGGTCCCTTCTTACCAGTGTCCACTAGAATAGTTTGTGTCTATGTAATTAATATGCCAAAAGGGATTAAAAAATGAAAATAGTTATGTTAGTTTAAAAAGTTTTTTTTTAGTGTCAATAGAACATTATTCATTCAAATTCTTTATTACACACTTTAAAGAACATATCATGAGGAGAATATTCACCTTTTCTATTTTAATTTCTTTGTTATTTTATGTATTTATTTATTGGCCTTTTTGGTTTACTTTCATTTATTTTTAAAACTTTTTATAGAAAAAGAGGCTCTTCTGCCATACATTATATCAAAGCCACCTTCCCTTTTCATTTTTAATCAGCGTATTTGTTTACATGAGAATAGGTGCCTTTTTATGTGTATAGATATGAAGATATGTCTGCATGCATGCAGTGACTGAAGGATAACCTCAAGTGTCATTCTTAGGGACGGCATACCTTTTCTCCTTTGAGGCATGAAGCTCACAAAATAAACTAGTCTGATTGGGACTAGGCTGACCTCATGAATCTTAGGGTCCTTCTACTTCTGTCTCCCTAGAACTTGGATTGCAAGAATACATCACTCCTGTTATTTTGTTGTGCTCAGTCCTGGGTTCTTATGCTTAGAAGGCAAGACTTTTGTAGATTGAGGTATATAAATCTAGCTCCAGAATGTAATTTTTTTTTATTAATCTATTACTTTTTGACAATTTTAGAGACATTTGCTGTTGAAATAATACAGAAAGACCTCCTGTACTTGACATATTTTAGAATATAATATTACACAATAAAGTGACATGGAAGACACAGTATTTTCTATCCTCCACTTTGTTTGCAGCTTATCTTCTGATTTCTCTGGGAAACACTAAGTGCTACTCCATTTCTACACTTGCTGTTCCAAGAACATTTGTAGCAGAATTTTAATCTAGCAAAATGGCTGCTCTGACAAGGGATCACATGTGATCCAGGTCTGTGTGATCCAGCCGGAATGCAAATAAAAAAATGCCTTTAGTACACACATTTATTTCTAAACAGTGTATGTAGGGTTAGTTGGTAGATGGAGAAGACTCCTTGAAAGTAAAATCTAATGGAAGGGCAGCTCAGCGAGTAAAGTTCAGTTAGTTCTATTCACTCAGTGGAGTTCAGTGTAGTGGAGCAGTTTGTTCATGAGTTCATGTAGTTCAATTCGGGCCAAAAGAGGCAGCCGAAGCCAAAGAATAAAACGGAGCCAAAGACTAGAACAAATTGCTAGAGTTAGGTTGAGGCCAAGAAGAATAATTCACTGAGAACAAGAAAAGCCAGGATGAATCAATCAGCTTGGAGAGGAGTTTGAGTCAGAAGAGCTGAGTTGAACCATCAAGCCAGAGTTCAGAAAGACTAGAAAGCATGAGTTTATTCAGCAGTAAGCCTCCGAGATGACAGTTACATCTGGTGAGTAAAAGTTACTTTAAAAACATTGATAGTGAATTTCCTATAATCCTTGAGGTCTGACCACTTTTATGTACTATAATTCTGTGACAGGTAATCCAGATATGCCTGAATTAGTAGACTCACGGTGTATTCTGTGATGACAAAGTTACAAAACTACACTCTGTTTAGTCACAAATCCATTGGAGTACATTTCAATATTTTCGGATGTGGATCATTATATGTAAATTTATTTTAATATTTTATACACACATATTTGTCTATAATTCTTTATTTCTCCAGAATATATCTTCAATATTTAATTCTTAATTTTAAAAAGTGAAAAAAAATATTTTAATTACTATATGGTCTTTTACTTCATTATAACTTGTAAGTACCCTGAGAGGAATGAAATGAGGTCAGTTGCAGTGGTCACAGCAAGACTGAGGTTGTAACAATTTTTTTTGGAAGCAATCACACTCTTTATCTTTTTCTGATAAAGGTATCTCTTTATACCTTTATCAGAAACAGAATAAAATAACAATTGCCAGAATCAATACAGTTGTAGTTGGCAAAGATACAAAGAGGTTTGCAAACTTTCCAGGGTAAACAAGATTAATTCCCAACACCAACTGTCCTGTCAAGCATCCATGATTGCTTGGTTAC
>JADRCD010132011.1:0-14388 GCA_019843815.1 Montemys delectorum | reverse complement strand
TCTACTTGTGTGAAAGAGGGGTAGGGGAGATAAAGAGATAGTGATATAGAAAGTAAAAATTAGTCCTGATTCATCAAGTCATTTTTTCTTGTTTAAATACTCTGATATTTGGAAAATATGTACACTTGAGTGTATTTTGTTTAATTTATATGTTTAATATAAACAAAATAATTTATGATTTTACTAACACCGTCCTATCTTAAGTAAAAGGAAAACATTTTGAGGTATTCATTAAGGTTACTGTTTTGACATGAAGATAGTCTTTTATAATTTATCATCTGATCTTGTATAAATAGTAAATGTATTCAGAAGAGTATGATAAACCTTGCTTCTGTGACATGAGTCACAGCTGCAGCTGACTCCATCTCCTCCTGACCGGTGGGTGTCTCTGCTCTTCACAGATGGAGACACGGAAGCGCCTGGCTAAGATTGTTCTGGTGTTTGTGGGCTGCTTCGTCTTCTGCTGGTTTCCCAACCACGTCCTCTACTTGTATAGGTCTTTCAACTACAAGGAGATAGATCCTTCTCTCGGGCACATGATTGTCACCTTAGTGGCCCGGGTTCTGAGTTTCACCAATTCCTGCGTCAATCCCTTTGCTCTTTACCTGCTCAGTGAAAGCTTCAGGAAGCATTTCAACAGCCAGCTCTGTTGCGGGCGGAAGTCCCATCCGGAGAGGTCCACCAGCTACCTCCTCAGCTCTTCAGCAGTAAGAATGACTTCTTTGAAAAGCAACACAAAGAATGTGGTGACCAATTCTGTCCTGCTCAATGGACATAGCACAAAGCAAGAAATAGCACTGTGATTGGAGACCATCTAACTCACTCTTGGAAAATATCATTTTTGAAACTTTCCCTTTATTATTGAGCAAAGCAGAACTCAATAATCTTCAAATTTATACTTGTCCCTCACTAATTCATCAGGGGAGCTCATGATTAACTGAAGTGCAAAGCAAAAACTTTTGTCTGAATAGAAAGAATTTGACATTATATAATACACATCTATGCTGCACACACATAACTCACATATATCTCCTGCTAACATTGTTTACATATTCCCTTGAGATTTAAGGGGTTTCAACAAGCAAATGTGGCATACTTACTTTAAATTCCTTTTATCTTAAATCATAGAGAACATTTCCATAATGACTCTGTAATTTAGTGAGAGGTAATAATCAAACTCCCATTATTTGAAATATAAATTACATCATTCTACTGAGTATATTTTATCCACTATTAGTATATATATATATATATATATATATATATATATATATATATATATATATATTAATTTAAAAAACTTCCCAAAGTAGAGCTTAATCATTGTTCATTAATATTTATTGTTCTTTGTATAATTATAATTTTTAGAAAGGTTTGTAAGTTCTAGATATTATATTGGAAAGTATGATGGCATTTTACTATGAATTATAAATTGATAAATGAATATGACTCACCTTGTATATGTAAAGCACATATAATATGCTTCAAATTTCAACATTGTTACTTATATGTTTGCATGACAATTTTTGTGAACACCTAAATTCATTACAAATTGACTGGTTCAGCACAGATAATAAGATTTGTATAATTCTGATGGCCATTTGCTCTTGCATCTGCCAACTTACCAGTGTATGTAATCTCAGGCGTTTTTTTCTCTGCATGATATCACAGTTTTCTCCAAATAAACATCTTTCCATTTGTAAACAAAATATAAGCATTGTCTTTATTAAATTCTAAAAGCTACCCATTTCTTAAGCCCATACCAAATGTCTAATACTTAACTTTATTCATGCCATATTTCCTTCTAAATGAGTTAAGGTAATTTTTCTTGGAAAACTAAACTTCCCTTTAAACATTCCTAACACACACTAATGGTATGAAATAATAATTTGGACACAACAATTAAAAAATAAATGTAAACAAATTACCTATAGTGTTTGGTAATATGAATGATAATAAATACTAATCAAGTGTTTGCTGTTTTTTAGGTTTATTACCAGAGTTTCATATGTAATCATTTTCTTCAAATAAACTCTTAAAAGAATAAAAGATGGGACCAATTTTCTAGGTTATGTAGATGCTCAAATTCGGGGGGATCTTCGTTCAAGAGATGACACAATTCCACAAATTAAATGAGAATGGTAATACATGAATGAAACGCAAACCTGGTCATTAGCTTCCATTAACTTCATGGAAAGGGCATCTGTGAAGTAGTTCTTGTTTTCTTTATTTTATAGGTTGGGAAATTGAGACTGCTATAGGTAGTAACTTATAATATAGGTAGTAACTTAATATTCAGCCATGTGGACAACTTGGAATATGAAAGCAGATCCCACAATGTAAAGTGAATACTCCACTACTCCACTGCCATTCAGTTGTGGCTGTCTACATCTGATTGCAAACTTCAGGCAAGCTGCAGGTCTATTTACCAGGATATCATACAATGTGTGCAGAATTTAAGTTCATTTTGAGCATCTTACAAATCTTTGAAAGCCCATTCACTGCAATAGCAGAATCATCGCCTAGGAACAAAGAATCTTGGTACATGAAGAATATTAAAATGGTAATAGACACATAGGAAAGATTACAAGACTCATTCACATATGTCTCCGTGGTTTTTTAGTTTCATGTATGTAGAAACATATGATATGTTGTAAAAACACATGCATATATCCTGTAATATTTTACATGACCTTAAAACTAAAAGGGTATATATATATATATATATACATTAATTATGAACGCCTAAGAATTTAGAGTTCAAGAGAATACAATTGTGAGATATTTTGTAAGAATCCATCCATTTATGTTTGTAAGAAAACTATCTATTTAAGAAATGTTTTAGAAAAACTTTCTCTAGACATTTTATGAAAATAAAGATATCAATGGCAAAGACCGTTCTTACTGCCAAAAGATAAGGTAAATTAGTCCAAAATGTACCTATGAAGTACACAGAACAATAGTAAACCAACTGAAGGGTGTGAAGCCGTCTGAAATAGAGTGAACAGTCTTACTTTTATTGAGCATGTGGGATAGGTCTCATTAGTCAAATATCCTCCTTAAAATAGGAGGCATGAAGGAAATAAATACATTAACCTTGCCTATGCTTGAGAATAAGTCCTAACCTCCTGGGTCTCCTGCACATGAGATGGAATAGCGACATTACAGAGAGTAAATATGTGACGTTGTCAGACAACCCTTGGTATAACAGCCAATGTTTACAGAACATACTGTCTAGCATCCTTTAAAACTGACTTGTGTCACCTGGTAGGATGGTCGTAAGATTTATTAAACACTATGGCAGCTAGTGCTGTGTCCTTTATAAGGGTCGTTAGGTCAGCTCTTTATGGGAACATTGTTTGAATTTCTATCCAATGCATCAGGAATTGGAGTGTTACCAGCAGGCAAAGCACACGAGGAAGAGGCCTTACTCATTTAGCCCTTACTGGTTTCTAAATTTGCATAGACTCAAGTACTGTTTATGGACATTTTAGTCAAAGTAGGGCTTCCTATACTATGATGAGCTCATTAGATGGAATCACCTATTAACATTGTAGCTGTCATTGCTGCTCTCACTACATATGATATTCCACAACGATGACATCACCAGATGGTATATTTCTGGGTTGGAAATTGTTTGGGTAAAGTTACATAAGAACAAAAGAAAATTAGCAAGAGAAGTGTGTCTGTAGCTGCTAGTGATGTCCTCAGGAAGCCGTGTTTATTAACATGAGTAAACTGCTGACTTTACTCTCTAAGTTATTTTGTCAAGTTATTTTATTGTCTTCTGTATGTTGCACCTTAGCAAGAGTTTGAACAAGAAAATTTCCTGTATTCTTATCAAAATGTTAATTTTTAGTGAGTAATTTGCAATACACATACAACAAAATCTTGGTGAAGATTTTATTTCTAAGACCCAACTTTCCCCTTGGGTAATAAGTTGATAATAATTACCACTTCACCGTGGAAGAATTATATAAGTTAAAACCACTTGGAAATTTTATAATTTATTTGCTGATATCCAACAAAAACATTTGAAACCAGAAACTTTTAATCATTTGAGTTCTCTCAAATTTCACGTCAGAAAAAGAAATTATCAAAATTATCCAATCTGAAAAATCAGATAGTGAGGTGTTTCAATTGCTAGGTTCTTATTATACTAAAATATTACTTTGAAATACGAGTCTATATTTAAAACTTTTAATTTGTGTTAAGCTCAGTGTTAGGAATCTGCTTGCTTCTGGCATGTAATACTCTGTTGCTTTCTTCTAGACACAGAACAAGCAAGTTCTCCACAGTATGATCCATCCTTTTTGCTGTCATTGTTTTGGAGATAGGTGTGTGTGTTTTTTTTCCTCCCATGTAGCCCAGGTTAGTTTCTAACTCCCAGTTACAGGCTTTCAGCACCGTGTGGTTGGATTGCAGACATGTTCCGCACTGTGAAGACTAACGTCACACAGCCTTTACACTTTTTCTGATGCTAGCTTATGTGCCGGTGTAAGGAAGACTGCTTCCTTTCTCAGGACCTGCCTCTTGTGGGAGTGAAGAAGTTAGGGGGAAAATTCCGCAGATCACTCTTATCCCACCCCGTATCTTCTCTAGACTTACTCATCACCCTAAACTTGGTGCTGCATGGGATGGAGTTACATCATGACAAAGCATGCCAATGCTGGCCAAACAACGATGATGCTTCATACTTAATAAAATTCAATGTCTTGTTAAGTTGAGTACGGTCTTATCACTTAGTTTAAAGCATACATTTATCCCTGCAACAAATTACCAACAACAGTACTGTTTCTGATTATCTATTCAATCAAATCCATCTCTAGAGGTCAGTGGGGACCGTATAAAAGATCTGTCCGTTTTGCTTTTGTATTTCAGCCTAAGCTATAGTAAGCTGTCCAGAGTGTTTAGAAATTAGAGCCCTGTTCTCATGTCTGGCATCTTGCCAAGACTAGCACTAATGAATGCAGTGTGTTGAATTCAATGGCTCAGAATATTTTTTCATAGAGGACAAGAATTTACATTTTATTTTAAGAGAATGTATGATTAGAGAGATGAATATTTATGCCTTTGTAGTGCCTATGATAGTGTTTAATTCTTTACTTGTTTTTATCTTTAGCTTAAGAACATCATGTTGACTTATTTTTTAGTAAGAATATTTAATAAAATCAGTGTAGAATTCACACACGTGAAGTCCTACAATCTTCTCAGAACACACTTTCGGTGTCAAGTGGAGGGGACTCCTGCTTAAATTAGTTCATAATTATGTCTTTCACTAACGACCTGTATGCTTAGGTCATTCAAAATGTAAGTATCATTATCAATATAGTTTCCTGTTAAGAGAATTATGTAATTGTTCGGTCAAAACTTAAATTCTGCTGAATACTCATGAAAATATTTTCTTTTCCTATCTGCAATCATAGAACAAAAGTAGCGTTAATAGATATGGTGGAGATGCTCTTGCTACCCTTAAGTCCTGCCCTTTCTTTTTAAATTTCAAAAGATAGTGACTGTTTCTAATTGACTGGGTTGGTTTTGGAGAGCGTTCTGAAGCTTGAATATTTATGTATAGGTGAAACTTCAGGGGTGCCTTTGCAGAAGAGTGCAATGCCATCATAGGACTGCTTTATGCTGACTCTACCAGTTGGATTTTTGTTGTGTGCATGATAGAAAGTCTTAGCTTTAAGGTAGAAGCTCTCTTATATTGTTTGTGCAGAGGGTAGCAGGTGAATGGTAGCTTGAAGTGTTGATCAGCAAAACTGATGATATATGTACCAATCATATTTGCAGTTACCAATGATATAATTTATAAAGCTAATGTGATTAAATGCAATTTAAATTTTTAAACCCATATTCATTCTATTTGAGGTTTCAAAGAAAAGATGTGATGTTTTGATGAAGTACATGATAATTTGGCAACAAAGAAATTATGAGATTTTGCAGAATAATGGGATTATTAATCCTACTTGCTATGTTAATTTACTCTCTCATATTTTAAAGGGGCAATTAATTTCAGTCAAAGGAAAATTGAATCCCAAAGGTTTTATCTTTAGTGTTTATATTGCTGTAATAAAGCACTATGACCAAAAGCAAAACTTGGGAAAAATTAGTTTTATTTTCATCTTCCATTTCCCAAGTGACACTCTATCAGTGAGGGAAACCAGGGCTGGAATTCAAGGTAAGGACCTGGTGGTACTAATTGAGACAGGGACTATGGAGAAATGATGATTACTGGGTGGATCAATTTGACTTTTTTTTATTATAATACTAGGTCATTTGCCTAGGAATGGCACAGCCACAGTGAGATGAGCCCTCCCATATTAATTGCTAATCAAGATAACACCCCATAGACTTGCCTACAGGGTAACCTTATATAGGCATTTTCTCAATTAAATTTCCCTTTTTCCAGACAAATCTTTGTGTCAAGTTGGCAGAAAACAACCAGCACACTTTTTCATCAGTTTAAAGGAATAATTATTCTTAGACTTATTCACAATTGCATTTTTGAGACAGACTCTCACCATGCAGTGTAGGCTGGTTTTGAACTCATTATATATTAACAGTCTCATGAGTGCTGTAGTTAGAAGACTGCAAAACAACTGGCTTGGCTGTGATTTGATTTTTGGGTCTTTCAGTGAGTTAAATGCTCCCTGATACAATACTCAGAAATCATTGATTGTCATTGTTCTCTTCATGCATCCATGATTACTTATTTGGTTTAAAATTTATCTATCAAAAGTTTTGTCTTATTCTTGTGATGACATTGAAAAACTAGAGTTTGACATTTCTACAAAACACACACACACACACACATACACACATACACACACACACACACACACACACACACACACAAAGGTATAAAATTTGTAGTGGCTCACCAGCTCAGATTCAAAAATCTGCACTCTGTAAGAAATAAATCAAAGTCCTCTCTGCTTTCATGGGTTAAATGAATACTGCATCATGCTTCTGTGGGTTACATAAGTCATATTCACAGTTTTATACTGATATATTTATATGCCTGCCATTTGTAATGATTTAACTGTGGTTAGAGAGGCATTTTTTTCCTGTATATTCTCGAGATGTATTTTATTATTTAATGTACATTAGTTTCAGTCAATCACTTCTAATGAAGGGACTGCCTAAAGAGTGACAAGTCAAAAGATTGTAAGAAGGTTTCCTGAGTTCTTAAGACACAGTAAGAAATGGAACTAGAACCTAGAGCCAAAAGTTACAGATCATGCTATAAGTCTTCTTTTATATTTATTCATCTATCATCTATCTAGATCTATCTAATTGATTCATCTATGATCTATTTATCATCTATTAACATCTATTTAATTTATTAATATCTCTATCTATCTATCTATCTATCTATCTATCTATCTATCTATCTATCTATCTATCCATCCATCCATCTATCATTTGTCTACTCCCAAGAAAAAGCAAGAAATTAATCTTTTTTCACAAACACTAAAGAAGATAGCCACACAAATATAACTCTACCTCTAACAAAAAAAATAATAGGAAGCAACAATCATTTTTCCTTAATATCTCTTAATATCAATGGACTCAATTCCCCAATAAAAAGACATAGACTAACAGAGTAGATATTTAAACAGGACCCAGCATTTTGTTGTATACAGGAAACATACTTCAGTGACAAAGACAGACAGTACCTCAGAGTAAAAAATCTGGAAAAAATTTATGAAGCAAATGGTCCCAAGAAACAAGCTGGAGTAGCCATTTTAACATTGAATAAAATAGACTTATAACCAAAAGTTATCCAAAAATATGAGGAAGGACATTTCATACTCATAAAAGGAAAAATCTACAAAGATGAACTCTCAATTTTGAACATCTATGCCCCAAATCCTTGGGTACTCACATTCAAAAAAGAAACTTTGATAAAGCTCAAAGTGCACATGGAACCTTATCCAATAATAGTGGGAGACTTAATATCCTTCTTTAATCAATGGACAGATCATGGCAACAGAAACTAAACAGAGACACAGTGAAAGTAAAGAAAGTTATGGACCAGATGGATTTAACAAATAACTATAGAACATTTCATGCTAAAACAAAAGAATATACTTTCTTCTTAGCACCTCATGGTACCTTCTCCAAAACTGACCATATAATAGTCGGTCACAAAACAGACCTCAACAGATACAAGAAGATTAACATAATCCCATGCATCCTATCAGATCACCACAGACTAAGGCTGGTCTTCAATAACAGCAAAAACAACAGAAAGCCCACATATACATGGAAGCTGAACAATGCTCTACTCAATGATAACTTGGTCAAGGAAGAAATAAAGACATTAAAGACTTTTTAGAATTTAATGAAAATGAAGGCACAATGTACCCAAACTTATGGGACACAATGAAAGCAGTGCTAAAAGGAAAACTCATAGCTCTGAGTGCCTTTATAAATACATTGGAGAGAGCATACACTAGCCATTTAACAGCACATAGGAAAGCTCTAGAACAAAAAGAACTAAATACATTGAAGAGGAGGAGAAGGCAGGAAATAAATAAACTCAGGGCTGAAACCAACCAAGTAGAAACAAATAGAACTACACAAAGAATCAACAATAACTAGGAGCTGGTTCTTTAAAAAAATCAACAAGGTAAATTAACTCTTAGCCAGACTTACCAGAGGGCACAGAGACAGTATCCAAATTAACAAAATCAGAAATGAAAAGGGAGACATAACAACAGAAATTGAAGATGTTTTTAAAAATTATCAGATCCTACTACAAAAGCCTATACTCAAAAAACTGGAAAATCTTGATGAAATTGATAATTTTCTAGACAAATACCAGGTAGTAAAGTTAAATCAGGATCATATAAACCATCTAAACAGTCCCATAACCCCTAAAGAAAAAGAAGCAGTCATTAAAAGTCTTCCAACCAAAAACAGCCCAGGACCAGATGGTTTTAGTGCAGAATTCTATGACAACTTCATAGAACATCTACTTCCAATACTCTTCAAATTATTCCACAAAATAGAAACAGAAGGAACACAACCTAATTTGTTCTACGAAGCCACAGTTATATTGATACCAAAACCACACAAAGCCCCAACAAAGAAAGAAAAATTCAGACCAATTTCCCTTATGACAATTGATGCAAAAATGCTCAAGAAAATTCTCACAAACCAAATCCAAGAACACATCAAAACGATCATTTATCATGATCAAGTCAGTTCATCCTAGGGATACAGGGATGGTTCAATATACAAAAAATCCATATATACAAATATGGAATCCACTATATAAACAAACTCAAAAAACCCACATGATCATCTCATTAAATTCTGAAAAAGCAGTTGATAAAATTCAACACTCTTCATGTTAAAAGTCTTGGAAAGAACAGCAATTCAAGGCCCAAACATAATAAAAGCAATATACAACAAACCCATAGCCAACATCAAATTAAATGGAGAGAAACTTGAAGCAGTCTCACTAGAATCAGTGACTATACAAGGCTGCCCACTTTCTTCCTATCTATTCAGTATATAGTAGAAGTTCTAGCCACAGCAATTAGACAACAAAAGGAGATCAAAGGGATACAAATTGGACAAGAAGAAGTCAAAATATCACTCTTTGTAGATGACATGTTTGTGTACTTAAGTGACCCCAAAAATTCCACCAGAGAACTCCTTCAGCTGGTAAACAATTTCAGCAAAGTGGCTGAATATAAAACTAACTAAAACAAATCAGTAGCCTTCAGTTACTCAAAGAGTAAACAGGCTAAGAAAGAAATTAGGGAAATGGCACCCTTCACAATAGTCACAAATAAAATACCTTGGTGTGATTCTAACCAGGCAAGTGAAAGATTTGTTTGACAAGAACTTCAAGTCTCTGAAGAAGGAAATTGAAGAAACCTCAGAAGATAGAAAGATTTCCCATGCTCGTGGATTGGCAGGGTTAATATAGTAAAAATGGCCATCTTACCAAAAGCAATCTACAGATTCAATGCAATCCCCATAAAAAATCCAACTCAGTTATTCACAGAGGTAGAAAGAGCAATTATCAAATTCATTTGGAGCAACAAAAAAACAAAACAAACAAACAAACAAACAAACAAAAAAAACAGAATAGTGAAACTATTCTCTACCTCAGAGCAAAGGTGATAAATACAGCATGGTACAGAGACAGGCATGTAGATCAGTGGAATAGAATTGAAGACCCAGAGATGAACCCACATATCTAGAGTTACTTGATCTTTGACAAAGAAGCTAAAACTATCCAGTGGAAAAAAGACAGAATTTTTAATAAATGATGCTGTTTCAACTGGAGGTCAGCATGGAGAAGAATGCAAATTGACCCATTCTTATCTCCTTGTACAAAGCTCAAGTCCAAGTGGATCAAGGACCTCGACATAAAACCAGATACACTGAATCTAGTAGAAGAGAAAGTCGGAAAAGAGCCTCAAACACATACATGGGCACAGGGAAAAATTTCCTAAACAGAACACCAAGGGCTTATGCCCTAAGATCAAGAATCGACAAATGGGACCTTATAAAATTGAAAAAGTTCTGTAAGGCAAAGGACACTGTCAATAGGACAAAATGGCAATCCACAGTTTGGGAAAAGATTATGGGGAGTCATTTATCTGGTTCGAGGTTTCTGGCTCCTGACTCAGCATCAATACTAGATCCTCACTGACTCCTTTTCGATATCCTATTGTTGCCCTGTGTTATGGGGAACTTGGAGCTTTGGATATGTAGGATCCTATCCTTCATACACTATAGCATTTCATAGATTGGGTAGATGTAGGGGTGAGCCAAATAAAAGCCCTAATCTGGGACTGGGTGGTAGGGGAGTTGTTCAGCTAGCCAGCTTTCCTGCACCTATACTACCATGGTCAGCTCTCAAGCACTGCCCCACAGAGGGGCAGAATCAGCTCTCCTGCTATCATGACCTCTGGAGTAGCTGTTCTATGTTGCCCAAGCGGTGGGTGGTGCCAGCTTTCCCATCTGCTGCTGGTAGCTAGGTGGGGATCTCCCACTCATCTATGGCACTGCATGACAGATGGTGGGAGGGACGAGCTCTGTACAGCCCTTGGACACCAGCATGGTCCCAGGTGGCAGCTCAGTCCAGGGATGTTCTCATAGCCTTTGATGATAACATGGACCACAGACATCGACACAGACACACTCCCCTACTATGGCAGGGATATGGACATAGATATGGGCCAGGACATCCCCATGGCCTCAGGTGGCAGCAAGGGATACTCACATCAGGCTGTTCTTCACTACCCTCGAGTCTTCAGTTCTTTGTTGTACACACATCCTTCTGCCTCTCTTTCTTTCCACTTTCTCCCCCACTTACTTGCTCCTCTTAGTGGTCCCTGGGACCTTTGGGTGTCTTCTGTTCTGCCCACAAAGCATGGCAGGAGGCAGGGTCTTCTGGGTGTGTTCTGCAAGCTTTAGGGATTTTTTTTTAAACCTTTAATTATAGACAACTTAGTCATACTTATGCCATTTTCTACCAATTTTAATTTTGACAGGCTTCTGAATGACCTACTTTATAGCCTTTTCACTTTATGTTCATCTATTCCCTTCCATTTTTGAAAAGTCCTTTATGTTAGAACCCAATATTAATTCATCATACAAAGTCATTTCTCAACTAAAAATACTTAATTTTTCCTTTATTAGCCTTTAAAATATATTTCTATAACTAACTTGGTACATATTTTTAAAATTTTTCTTGATAATTCTTTTATTATTTTTCCTTGCAAAAATTTTGAATTGTGAAAAATGACTTTTAACAGATTAATCTCATGCTTTCGTGACAACTAAAAAAGCTGTGTTGGAAGCATGGGCAACTCATATGAAGCATCCTAAAGCTACGTGTTTCTCTTATCAGAAAGTTGAAACAAATTAATTTAGTGGACATTTAAGTTTTATCACAATAGGTACCAAGAGATGGCTTTTGTCAAACAGCATGGTCTTCCTTCTCATTGGGTTCAAAGGGTAACAAAGGCAGAAAGGTACGGCATGTCTGTCTTCAATCTGTTTCTCTCTTTTACTTTGATCAGACTGACTTTGCACAATGATACCTCCATGCTAGTCACCTATTTAAACACCATTTTCATGCTTAAAGCATAAAGAGGAATCATAATCTTAAACTTATGGTCACATAGTACCGTAGGAATAACAAAGACCTGCACCATGAACCATGCCCCTTTGAGTGAAGTTACCCATATACAGACAAGTTGACAGCCTGGACGACAAGAAAGAGTAGTCTGAAAACCTGCTTATCTCTGCATTTAATAAGAGCTTTCCAGAGTGTCTTGTGTGTGACTGAACTGATAAAGAGATCTCACTTTGATCAGAACTATTTAATCATGAATAACCTGTGTGAATTTTTAAATTCAAAGTTGTCATCAGTGCTCTGAAGATGGATATGGGTTACTGAACTATATGTTTTTTTTTTCAATTATTTTATTTTATTTTATTTTTAATTGTATACTTTTATTTACATTTCAAATGTTAGCTCCTTTTCTGCTTTCCCCTCTGGAAACTCCCTAACACATTCCCCTCCCCCTGCTTCTATGAGGGTGTTCCTCTACCCACCCACCCACACTTGCCTCCCTGCCCTGGCATTCCCTTACACTGGGGTATCAAGCCTTTACAGGACCATGGGCCTCTCCTTCCACTGGTGCCCAACAAGGCCATTCTCTGCTACAGATGCAGCTGGAGCCATGGGTTGCTCCATTATACTCTTTAGTTGGTGGTCCAGTCCCTGAGAGCTCTGGGGGTTCTAGTTGGTTGATATTGTTGTTCTTCCTATGGGGTTGCAAACCCCTTCAGCTCCTTCAGTCCATTCTCTAACTCCTCCACTGGGAGCCCTATGCTCAGTCCAATGGTTGGTTGCAAGCATCTGCCTCTGCATTTGTCAGACTCTGCCAGAGCCTCTCAGGAGACAACTGTATCAGGCTCCTGTCAGCAAGCACTTCTTGGCATCAGCAATAGTATCTGGTTTGATGTCTGTATATGGAATGGATCCCCAGTTGAGGCAGTCTCTGGATAGCCTTTCCTTCAGTCTCTGGTCTACACTTTGTCTCCATATTTCCTCTTGTGAGTATTTTGTTCTCCCTTTTAAGAAGGACCAAAGCATCCACACTTTGGTCTTCCTTCTCCCTGAGCTTTATGTGGTCTGAGGATTGTATCTTGGGTATTCCAAGGTTTTGGGCTAATATCCATTTATCAGTGGGTGCATACCACATGTGTTCTTTTGTGACTGGGTTACTTCACTCAGGATGATATTTTCTAGTTCCATCCATTTGCCTAAGAATTTCACGAAGTCATTGTTTTTCATAGCTGAGTAGTACTCCATTGTATAAATGTACCACATTTTCTGTATCCATTCCTTTGTTGAAGGACATGTGGGTTCTTTCTACCTTCTGGCTATTATAAATAAGGCTGCTATGAATGTAATGGAGCATGTGTTCTAGTTGTATGTTGGAGGATCTTTTGAGTATGTGCCCAGAAGTGGTATAGCTGGGTCCTCAGGTAGCACTATGTCTAATTTTCTGACTGATTTCCAGAGTGGTTGTACCAGCTTGCAGTTTCACTAACAATGGAGGAGTGTTTCTCTTTCTTCACATATTTCCCAGCATCTCCTGTCACCTAAGTTTATGATCTTAGCCATTCTGATTGAAGTGAGGTGGAATCTTAGGATTGTTTTGATTTGCCTTTCCCTGATGACTAAAGATGTTGAACATTTTTTTTAGGTGCTTCTCAGCCATTTGATATTTTTCAGTTGAGAATTTTTTGTTTAGCTCTGTACTCCATTTTTTAATAGGGTTATTTGGTGCTCTGGAGTCTAACTTCTTGAGTTCTTTGAATATATTGGATATTGGTTCTCTATCAAATGTAGGAGTGGTAAAAATCTTTTCCTATTCTGTTCCTTGCAGTTTTGTCCTATTGACAGTATTCTTTGCCTTATAGAAGATTTGCAATTTTATGAGATACCATTTGTTGCTTCTTGATCTTAGAGCATAAGCCATTGGTGTTCTGTTCAGAAAAATTTCCCCTATGCCCATATGTTTGAGGCTCTTTCCCACTTTCTCTTCTATTAGTTTCAGTGTATCTGGTTTTATGTGGAGGTCTTTGATGCACTTGTACTTGAGCTTTGTACATGGAGATAAGAATAGATTTATCATTTTCTCTCCAGTGACTTTCTAAGGCAGGACCAGCCGGGAGGCACAGGCCTCAGGAATGGTAGGGGAGTCACGGGGCTGCAGGGACAGGATCCTCTCAGCTTCTGAGTGACAGAGCAGGATCAGCAAACAGCTCTGCCCCTTCCCAGCTAGTGGAGGGCCAGCCTCTAGGGCATGCTTCAGCCCAGAGGCTCAGGTGAGATCC
>JADRCD010132002.1:0-58770 GCA_019843815.1 Montemys delectorum | reverse complement strand
GTGTTTCAGTGACTGTGTGGTGTGTGTGTGTGTGTGTGTGTGTGTGTTTGTGTGTGTTTGTGTGTGTGTATGTTGAGGCATAATAGTATATGCCATATGTTGTGAACTTCTCTTGCTCTCCTCACTTCAGCGGCACTAATGTACAACAAAGCAGGTCACATCTGTCTTGTTGCACTGATTGGTCACACTTACTGAAGTTCTTTCCTAACTATCATTGGCTGACTTCATGATGGGTTTCTGCCCAAATATCAGCTCCAGAGAAAGAAAATCAAAAGTGAAAGAAAATCAAGTAAAGTGTACTCCCTGTTTTCTACATCCCAAACATTTTTCTTCCTCATATTACACTTTTATTTCTTTCATCATCTCCTTCCTAATATCTTTTTAGTCAGCCTGAGAAAAAGCCCCATTAAATAGAAAAATACTATTTTCTGGGGTGCGGAAATTGATATACCAAAGAGTCTATGTATTAAATGATTTGATACATATTGCCAACTTTCCATCTAGAGGTACTTTATTGCTACCACAATCATTATGTAGCATGTATAATTTTAATACAGATGTATAATTACACCATTTATTACAGCTATCACTTACTGTGTTCTTACAATATACCAATCACAGTGTTAAGTGCTACGATACATTAAGTGTATCTTTATGTGCATTAAGCCTAGTAACCTGCACTCCCGCTCACAGTGTAAGAGTGCCCATTTGGAGGTAATCTCATTTAAAAATCTCTAATCACTGAAAATAATGTGTTACATTTTAATTCAAAGTTTAATGATAGTGCAGCTTTTCATATTTTCACTGATCATTTTATTACCCTTAAAAAGCATCTTCCCAGCAGTGATATAGTAAAGTAGGACAGACCAGGTGATCAAAACACGAGAAATGTGTTGTCTCAAGATTCTGCAGGCAGGAAGTTCAAAATAACCACATCAGCCAAGCATCCTCTTCTAGGAAGGTCTGGATAAAGAAGCTGCCATCTTCTCTCCTTAGGGGTGTGTAGTTCCATGTTGATCAATAACTAACTCCAGTGTGCACATTCTTTGCCAGTTCTGTTGCAGCAACAATGAAGTCTGTGCTCAGTCAGTTTAACAAGGATATCAGTCATGTTACATTACTTTCTACCTCAAATGTTTCATCTTGATTTGATCATCTGCAAAAATGCTGTTTTTAAAAGATCACATTCTTTTTTCTTTTAATTCACCAGCTCCACTGACCTTCACACTGATGGAACGCTCCTCACCATCTTGGGTTGATGTCTGCTTCTCTGGTTTTGGCTCAAATGTCACCTCTGAAGAAAGGAATTGCCACAAAATAAAAATAAATCAAGTAAATTACTTCACACCCCACATAGACTGTACAGATATTCCGCAGAGACTACCTGCCTATCACAGTGAGGCCCTCTGGAATACCAACATTTTTTCAGCCCTCCAGTGAATAGTGCGCATAGAGAGGTGGCTTTGATAGAATCTCAGCCCATAGGTGAGATACTATCTCATTGGTCTCATTTTCTCTGTTCACTTGCTCCTTGACCCCTACATGAGAGCAATCTCAAGTTATAAACACAATACACAAATATTCTCCTGATGACAATATTTTTAAAGAAACTTTTCTTTTATTAAAAATATTCTTTTCTTACACAATATATCCTAATATATCGTTTCCCCTCTCTCTACTCCTCTCACCCCACCCTCATCTCGCATCCCCTGCAGATCTACTACTTTCTGCCTCTTGTTACAAAGAACAGGCTTCTAAGCGACAACAACTAAACATAACAAAATAAAATATAAGAAGATGAAGCAAAAACCAAAACACTGAGGATGGGCAAATTAACCCTACAGAAGATAACAAGAGCATGAAAAAGAGAGAGCCACTCACTCACATGCTCAGGAGTTCCATTAAAACACTAAGCTAAAGTATGTACATTAGGACCAGGAATAGAGACATCAGACCTTGTACTTGCTGGTTCATTCTCTGTAAGTTAATATGAGCATTACTCAGTAGATTCAAAGGGGCTTTTTCTCCTAATAACTAATCTTAAACAACCACATTAAAATTGAAAGCATTGACCAAACTACAGAATACAGAAGTATTCTACTTCTATCGGCTTTTCCATTAGAAAGGCACACTATGTTTGGGTTTTATGCCAATGCTTATCTATTTCTGTCTCAGTTTTCAAACATTCTTTTATCTCTGAAATTGTCATTTTTCAAAGATAACCTCTCAGGAATTGCATAAAATAACTATCACTAGGTATTTGTATGGTAGTCTCATGATGGTATTGGGAGACTGAATTCGAGAGCTCACACAGGTGTGGCCTTTTCTCACCAGGCCACCATCACTTACTCCAGATGAACTATCAGTCTCCTAGTTATGGTGTATATGTAGCGTTCTTCTATTTTACTACTACCAATTTCCCCCTTTTCTACTTTCAAAAGTGAATCAATGTCTAGACCCCTCTCAAAGAAAGGGAAAGTGAAACTAATTAATACATATGTTATTTATATACATATGTATGTATGCATGTATGTATGTATGTGTGTATGTATGTATGTATGTATGTATGTATGTATGTATGTATTTTCAAGTAGGAGATGGAAGCCTGAGCTTTGCATATGCTGTAACCTTCCTTGGGAGAGGGAATACCAAAGATTTTTCAGAGTGACTAAAGTTATGCCCATTCATTACACAATCATTTAACATATCTTTTGTGGATTTCAAGTACTTAATTTTTCCTTTTGTTTCAGGTAATTTTTGCACTAACTTGTGATTTTCTATTGAGCTTTGTGTGTGTGTGTGTGTGTGTGTGTGTGTGTGTTTTGTTTATTGTTAGGAATTCTATAAGAAGTTTAATTCTCTTCAGCCCAGTTTTTACTTGGTCATTAATTTGTTATCAATAAAGACCAGTGGCTATCACCTATGGGCTAGGAAGACCAGTGACTATCACCTATGGGCTGGGAAGATCAGTAGCTATCAACCTATGGACTGGGACCTCTTTGGGGGACTAGGGGTGAAAATGACCCTTTCACAGGGGTTGCATATTGGACATCCTGAATATCAGATATTTACATTATAATTCATAATTAACAAAATTACAGTTATGAAGTAACAGCAAAAATACTGTTATGGTTGTGGTCACCGAAACATGAGAAACTGTATTAAAAGGTCACAATATTAGGAATGTTGAGAACCACTGATACAGAGTATGGATTATATTTGGGGATTATAATCTATTACTATGATTAGTGTGTTGATATTTTTTCCTCAAGTATTCCCTCTTTGGAAATAGACGCACTTTCAGCTTCCTCTGTGTTGATCATTGTAAATACTTTTGGTTACTTCTTTACTGTTGATGTATTATACTTTAGTAAAGTTGTGAGTTTTCCCTGTTCAGTGCAACAGATGAACTGGTGTAGATGAGTTTCTGGCTCTGTTATTTACTAGAAGGTAATCCATTATACAAATGTTGCTTGTTTACTCATCCTATTATAGATTGAAGACACCTTGCTCAATTTCAGTCTGATATTCTGAATATAGTAGCTATAAGTATACCCATAACTGGTTTTGAGAGAATATATTTTATTTCCATAAAATGTCTTGTGTAAATTCATTTGTAACCCATAGTAAGATGTCAATCTTTACAAAGTGGTTGTATCATTTTTCATTTCCAATATCAATGATCAAACATTTGAAGAATGTAGTTGCTGGAAGGTTAAAAACACTCATGAAAGAAATCAAAGGACATAAAGCCAATGGAAATGTTTAAAATGTTCATAAAGTGGACATTTAAATTAAAATTTAAAATGTCAAGTCTCCTAATTTAATATAAAGATAGAAAATAATAAGGTTCAATCAACCAATTTATACAAATGGTGAATAAATATATTTCTATAATTCACAGGAAGGATACAAGAATTTAGAGTAGCCAGGATAATTCTAATTGAGAGGTTCAAGGGTGAAAATCAATTAAATAAACACATACACACCTTTTCTGTGTAATTTAAACTTCTATAAGTATAATTCAAGAAATCAGTGGTGCATACATAATAAAGTTTAAAAACTGACCTGGGGCGGATCCAGGAAGAATTGGTGAAGATGAACACATAATTAGATTATCTATATAAAAGAATGCATATTTTCAGTAAAAAGATAAGTGAATTTTAAATATTGTTGACTTTTGATGAAGTAGTAACATCCATTATGTGAAAAATATAAATCACTTAATAACAAATACATTAGGAAATTTGGCCACTCATACAAAAAATAAATTGTGGCTTACATTTAATATTTTATAAAACATTGATTCAAAATGGATTAATAGATGATACGTATAAAATATTCTGTGAAATGATAAATCCTCTAAAACATTACCAGTAAGTCTGTATGACCTCATGTCTGTTAAAAAATGTCTATAAAGCCACTTTTTTAAAAAAAAGACATACTCATTCTTAAAATTAACAATATTTAGCACTTTTAGGAAATAACACAACAAGGCAAATACTAAGAAATATTTTTTTGCAGATTATCTATTGACTTTATGTGTAAAGAATACTTAAAACTCTACAAAATAATCAGTTAGATTATAAAACAAATATCAAAAGCATCAAATTGTCAAAACTGTTGTAAGAGAAGCAGTCAAAGACATAAAGATATTCAACTTCCATGAGTGCTGGAACATTTTAGTTGGAACTCAGTGAAATAGTACGGTATGCACTGCTGAAATTGTATTTTAAAATCTGACTGTACTAAATACTTACTGGGACCTTAACCAGAAGAAACCTTTGTTGCTCAGAATTTTAACCCATATAAGTGGTTTGTACATGAACATCACCAGGTAAAAGATCAACATTTTATTTTTCTTTTTAAGCTTCTGATATAGCTAAGCTATTTATACCAGATTTGTTACACAATATAAATATGATATTGATGATTACTAGCCAATGGGAATTCCTGTGGTTCATTTAATTAATAAAGTTTGAACACTCTAATCTTTTGTATATTTAGCAATATAAATAAGAAAAAGTTTTATTATGCTTAAAATGTACATTATGAACAAACTTTAGTATTTTCAGTAGAATAAGTTAACTACAATGAACTTTCATGTCACTGAGAAAACGTGCTTAATTTTAAAAGTTTTTTTAATTTAAAAAATCCAACAATTAATGTTTGGGTAAGAGGGAGGAAAGTGTGGTATATTATTGTTTCCTAGAAGATACTAATTTAACAGTTAATATTATATTAGGTAAACTAAATTATATTAAGAGTTTAAAAAGTGTTGATTTGGGGATTAATAACATTTTAATTTATAACTTGGTATCTTCTAAAAAAGAAAAAAGAAAAAATATAGAGACTGGAACTTCCCTTAAGTGGAGAGAAACAAACAGGAGGCAGTGGGCTCAGTAGATAGCGGGGAGCACCAGAGTTCCACGTGAGGACTGCAGTGAGCACTGCACCTATACAGTGGGAGACAAACCCCAGCTAGTGCACGAAGACTAGGCAAGAGTGAGACTTGGCTGGAAACATCTAGTGTTTGTCGGCTTGACTGCAGTGGTCTGGAAGAAACTGGGCTGTGATCTGAAAGAAACGGCTCCATAAATAAATCTGTTAAGAAATGTGTTAATACAGAAAACAGTATTTGTTGCATTGTGATTCCGTTTTAAAGGCGCAAAGAACATCATGTAGCTTTAGATATTATTAGGTGCGATGACACTTAATGACACATCTCAGTTCTAATTTTCCTTAACTTGTAAACTGCTGGGTCTGCAGTCTCTTTCAGTAGGCAAAGCCTCTCCACTCTCCCTGTCAGAAGTGGACCCTTCTCCTGAATGAATTAAAATGTTGTCTAGCCAGAAACCTTGACCGAGAAAATGGGTGTCTGGAGATTTGCTTGATGGAGGACGTCATAAAGAACAAAAACTTGAGATGGGTTCTGAATGAAATGTATGGTCCTGCTAATCAGAGGTTCTGCTCCCAGCAGGAGACGCTGCTCTGGAGACACAGAGACTAATAGTCACCACATCCTCCATTTCTTTATGGAAGCAAAGGAAGAACACCCGAATAAATCAGATTTGTCAAGGCCTAAGTGCCATTAGGAATGTCAGTGAATCTGACTTGGAGACTCATAGCAGTGGACAGGAACGTTCGATTGCACTTGCAAGGAGCCTCCCGATCAAGAAGCAGGCCTGCCTTCTTACGGCTTCTTCGCCACCTGTGTTCCCCTAAATGTTTCCAGGTAATCCACACCATCTAATTTTTTTAAAAAAGATACTAAGGACTATATAGGGAAAAAACAACACATACTGCCTTTTTTTTTGTATCCCTTTTGAGACTGATCTATCTTTAAAATTCTAAGCAATGCCTACTGTAGTAATAGGCACATATTATCTCTTAAGTAGGTCAGGAAAGAGCTATTTAAATGATTCACTCATTCTTTTCAATGCAAGAATATTATTAGAGAATATTATTAGACTAAGTCATATATAAAGTAAAAAAAAAAGCCATGGAAATCATTACCAATATTACTCATGTATTTTATATATATAAAACATTTAAGTTATTCATATTAAGTATGGTGTCAACTAAGTTGATTATGGCAAAAACTTTCCTAAAACAGAACATTGCGAGTAAAATCATGAATTTGTTTTAAGAAATATTATAGTGCACACAGAGGACCTTGGAAGACTACCTGATATGTAACATTTAATAATTATTTGTTGAATACTTGTAGAATAATAGTTTATGAGGGAGTGTTGAATTATGAATTGATTATAAGAAGTAAGAGTTATTAACTTTACATTCTAATCTATAGAAAGTAATTTCTATATTGAAGCCTAAGTTTCCTTTATCATTTGCAAAGTAAATATTTATAGAACTCAGATAAAACAAGAACTTACTAGAAAATGGATTGCAAGTTTTCAATAAAAGTATCATTTATTTTTTTTATAAATCATCAAATTTAATATATCCACTTCGAGCCTTACCAAAATGTAAACTGAATAAAACTGAAATAATAAGAAATAACAAGTGAGAAAAAACTAACACTTAATTTGAAAGGCAAAGATATTTCATATTCAGGACATTAAAATGCCTCTCTTCGTGTCCATGGATAGGTGCAGTTGTTTGCTGTAGAGAACAACAAGTAATTTATATTCCATTAAACAATTCTCTAACTGAATTATACATATCTGAGCATGCATATGTCTCCTCAATTAGCTGCGTCTTCCTTCATTTATTAAACAAATAATTATTTAGTGGAAGCCATGGCACTGAGAATTCAAATACGATAAGTGTCTGCCCCCATGACCTGAAGAGCTAGAGTCTCATTGAAGACAGCTATGTACTGAGAACACACATGATACTATGAAAAGATAGTGACAAGAGTGAGCAGATGAAACAGCAACTCTATCTCAGGAGTATGCCTAGTCTTCATAAAATCATGTAGGGCAGTGCTCTGTTCAGGCTACATAGGCTCAGTTGAGTAATAGGCCTAGAACCCAGGAGCCCCAGTGGGCAGTTTCTGCCTGCAGGGGGCAGAAGGAGTTCGGTTATAACTCCTGAGTCTTTGGCCCCTGTTTCAGTCAGAACCTCTCACAGCTGCCCTCACAGGAGATGTGTGCTCTATCAGGTAGACAATGCCCCAAGCTCCAAACATTCTAGCTGGACCCTACCCCCAGTCATCTGACCACAGCCAGGCATGCCTTGCCTCACAGATAACCATGCATACAATATAAGGGGCGGTTTACCCCCTCCCTCTCTCTTGCTTTTTTTTTTCTCTTGGCCTCTTTCCTCTCTTGCCTTCTCTCTCTCTCCTGCTCTTTGTTTTCTTCCCTTGCTTCCTTCCTTCCTTTCTCTCTCTCCTTCTCTTCTCCTCTCCTTCCTCTCCTCTCTTTCTCTCTACATGACTGGCCTATTTTATCTTTCCTATCATAAAATATCTCATTTATACATTACCTCCTTTTTGAATAACCCACCCTGCCACAGGCCTCAGCAGCAGAGAGACACAAGACCCTACAAAATCAGCTATTAAACAGCCATGAAATGTACAGAATGTATTACATGGAATTTTATTTGCACAGTTATATTCAAACTTCTGTACTACTTTTCAGTCTATGGAGCTAGAAAGAGTCATAAACAGTTTTCCCAAAGCATGCGAGACTGGAGGTAAAAATCTATGAATTGGAGGGGAAGTTTGTAAAGACAATGAATTGGCAAAGGTGAACCACATAGGTGAAGTGGATAAAGAGAAAGAAAGGTCATTAGATGCAGTTGGTTGGAGATAGGCATGCAGAAGTGAAGGGCTGCAACTGTGAAAGGAGAAAGGAGCTCAGTGCTACTGAATGTTGTCACAATGTTGGGTGGAGACAGGGAAAACTGAGTGAAGTATAGAATTTCTAAGTATGATCTCAGGTTTTCTGAATTCAGTTTATCATAGTTAAGAGGTAAATGAGAATGTACCACCTAAAAAGAATATGAAAATGTGACATTACCTTAACAGGGTACTATTGTATAGACACCATCCTCTCATCTTTTCTTGGTGATTCTATTTAGCAGTATTTCTGGGTTCCACAGTGGCTACAGGCTGGTGAGAAGAAAATATCAGGAACATTTAGGTATGAATATAATTTTTTGCTCCTAGACAAAGGGAGAGTTCATGGCTCAGAGAAAGTCTATTGCCAGCAAAGGCAGAGAGGAATAAAACAAGGACTGCATACCGGCAATCTCAGACTGAAGTGCAGGAAATCTTAGCAGTATTTCCAGGGAGGAGTCCTGTCAGTCACTGTGAAACCCTGCATTTTGGCCACTGAATGTTTAGCCACTGTTTGGGAACAAAGAATGGTTGTAAATGTAGCGATAGAACTAGGAAGGTGGCATTGGTGTCCACAGATTTTACATTTTCATAACTTTTCACGGCTGCTTTCACACATGTGAATCTAAAGGTAACACTCTCTAAGGACAGATTGTAAAATAGTCATGCTCCCAACTTATCAAAAACAATCATTTTTGTTTCGATTAAACTTATCTGCTCAAGTATAGCTATTTGTGGCTGTGTGTGGCCTCGTAAAAGTATATTAAGCTGTCACATCTCTGAAGTCATGCCTGTGTGACAAAAGACAACCATAGTTGCTTTAATGAATAATGGTTATATTACTAGAGGAATATGTTACACATGTATGTAAAAGTCTAAATGTATTATAAAACTAACTCAAACTTACACCCAAGAATATTATGAAATTAATGAACTAAAGTCTAATTTAACAAGAAAATGTATTTGATTATGAATATTAATCTGCTGATTTGTCTACCTCTCCTTTGCTCTTTGCTAATTAGAAAGAAGAAACCTCACAAAATTTTACTGTGGTGGTTTAGGATATTTTCAGGAGTGTCTTTTGAGACAACAAGGATTTTTTAATATCCATAACTGTTATCAAAGTAACAATACAGGGAATAATAATTCATAAACTATTTTCAAGAAGTGGGAACAACAATACAATTTGTATTCAGAAGTAGTGTGTGTGTGTGTATGTGTGTGTTTTCTGTGTTTACATATTTATACTAGAAAAGACATCTTTAAACTCTTTATCATTTAGGTTAAAATGAATCTCTCTGTCTAAATGCACATCCAAAGAGCATTTTTTTTTAGTAAAGTTTCCTTTTCTAGTGTAATTAATGTTAGTAAGTGAGAAATAAACTAATTTTGAATGAATTTAATATGTAATATATAGATATGAAGAATGCACAGTTTATGATTAGTATTCATGTACTGATTCCTGAAGAAAAAGTATATACCATTATAGCTTCATTTTCAAAGAATAGCATGGAATTCCTTACAAAATGCTTTCAAAAGCCCACAAAGTTTTGCATTAAATCACTGAATATTTTCTATATTGATGATTGTTTCATGAAGTTTTTTTTACATAAATGATCAATTAATGCATGTTCTCTGGATCAGTGTGAACTTATCATTGCTTTATATTGTTTAAAATATCTTCTATTAGAAGAGATCAAGTTTTAAATTTATGATGCCTTCAAGAAACAGCACAGATCTGGGGTAGGATGAGTGGCTTACTCAAGTGCACATACTTTACTTGCAGAGAAACAGTTCAACTCCCAGCTGTCATGTCTGACAGCTCCTAACTGCCCATAACTCTAACTCCAAGACACCTGACACGCAATTCTAGCTTCCACGGCAATTGCACACATACACCAGCCACCCAAAGTGACAAACTGTAAAATGGTATATTAGTAAAATATAGTAGAAAATGTTTCTTAATAATGTCATTTAATAATCTTAACTAAAGAAATAAGAAATAGCTTACACTATTATTTATCAATAAAAACCTACTTTTCTCACTTCAACATGCCATTTGTAAATCACATGCAATATTTAGTGATTTCATAAAGCAACTGTTATTGAATCTTATTATTCTACCTGAAAATTTCATATTTCAAATAAGTACTCATGGAAAAAGTATACCATTCTAACAAAACAAATAAAAGCATAAATATATGTTAGAATATTGCCATTATCCTAACAAATTAAATATAAGCATAAATATACTAAATGACCAATAATGGGTAGTTCTTTTACTGAATGAGGGAATTCCCTTTCTAAAGGATGTATTTCACAGTCTTTATCACTTAAAAAGCACAAATCCCAATTTTAAGTGGCTTTTCATTTTTTTTGTTAAATTTTTGATCTTAGTGATAGGATCAACTTCTATCATCACAGGACAACATGGCAAATGTCAAGGATGTGCTTGCTCTCTAGATGGACAGGAGAGGATATCAGATTTCTCTTAGTACCACATTTTATTTTTTATTGGTTATTTTATTTAATTACCTTTCAAATGTTGTCCCCCTTCCCAGTTTCCCTTCCACAACCCTCCCATGCCATCACCCCTGCTTCTATAAGGGTGCTCCCCCACCCATTTACTCACTCCAGTTTCACCCTCCTAGCATCCCCCTATGCTGGGGCATAGAGCCTCCACAGGATCAAGGCCCTTACCCCCTCCCATTTATGCCAGATAAGGCAATCTTCTGCTACATATGCAGCTGGAGCCATAGGTCCCTCCATGTATACTCTTTAGTGGTTTAGTCCCTAGGAGCTCTGGGGGGGGGGCTGCTACTTGATATTTTTCTTCCTATGGGGTTACAATCCCCTTCACATCCTTCAGTCCTTCCCCTAACTCTTCCATTGGGGTGCCTGTTCTCAGTTCGATAGTTGGCTGCAAGTGAGCATCCTCATATGTTTTGGTCAGGCTTTGGCAGAGTCTCTCAGGAGACCGCTATACTGGACTCCTGTCATCAAGTGCTTTTTGGTATCAGCAATAGTGTCTTGGTTTTGGTGTCTGCAGATGGAGTGGATCCCTAGGTGAGGTGGGCTGAATGGCCTCTTAAACAGAGAAGAAGTATGTATTTGGTGCAGTTATAAATACAATTATAAAACTAGGAAATAATAGGCTTTGGCAGTTGAGTCCTCAGGGTCAGTGATTCACTACCCATCCTAATTAGTAGCCACCCCTGTGATTAGCACTTCCATGTAGTCACACTCTCTTCCCATTCCATTCTGTTTCCAGATCAGCCATATGAGACTGAGCTATTCCCTCTACACCTCCTTCTAGTGTCCATTGGTCATCGAATTCTCCACATAGCTAAGAGAACAAGAAACCTAAGTTCTACCACTGGTAAGGTATTTATTTAAAGCAAAAATTTCAATGTACTTGGCCAACCTCAAAGCATGACCAGCAGGAGAAAATATGAGTTGATATCCCATTCTAGCACTCTAGCAAGGTTTCAGAAAACCTTTAGCTTACCACTTGAATTCTTTCATGAAATGAAAGATGATATCGATAGTAAATGAAAGAAAGAAATTTGCTTCATTTCTGAATATTAACTTGGTCTTTTGCAAAGTTGCAATCAGGAAAGTATGAGGATTAAAGGGGGGTATCTATGTAAAAGTGTCTAGCAAATACAATAGCATTCTCCAAACCACAGCTAGAATTGTTGTGAGATCCTAGGCATCTTCTAGACAGTGACAAGTTTTACTTTTTGCATTTATTCTCATCCTTCCTGATTCAATGACTTTTATTTATACTTGCCATGACGTTTACTTCTTGGAAAAGATGGCTTATTATATTGTAAATAATTTTGCTCATACAATGAACACATTTTTGATGAAATAATCAAAATTAATATGTATTGATTAAGATTGGTACAATAAACAAAGAAAATTGTTTCTGTATGCCACAGAAGAAAAATATTAATAGATTATTTATTGTGGAGAAGTAAATGGTAAGGTTTGTGTCTTTCGATATAAATCAAACTATTTTTCATAATTAAGTTTGTTAAAATAAACTGTTTACTTGTTATAAGTATATAAGTACATAAGTACACAAGTATATAAGTATGTAATCATATAAGTATAAAAGTACATTTCTCCATTGTTTTAAATTCAGACAATAAAAGTATAAATTCTTCAAATAATAAAAAATCAAACAATGTGTTTTGTAGATAGGAAAGATTTCAGATCACTAGTTTCTCATAAGTGAACTAAAACCTTCAAATTTAAAGTCACATGTTATTATTAATTTGGTGAGAAATTAGTACTTTAGGGAAGAAAAACATTAAATAATATAATGTCTCAAAAATAATCCTAGGAAGTGTTTTATTCTAAGACATTGAACCTTTAAAACATTCTTTGTTTTATTATTGTATTGTATTGTGTTGTATTGTATTGTATTGTACTGAATTGAATTGAATTGTATTGTATTTGTCTATTTGCCTGCATGTGTATAAAGGCATCATGTATGTGCCTGGTGCACATGGGGGCCAGAAGAGCTTATTGCAGTTCCTGAAACTCCAGTTAAGGGCAGGTGTGAGCTGACATGTGGGTGTTAGGAACTAAATTGTGGTCTTCCACAAAAGTAAGTATTGCTGTTAACTGTTATGCTATTTCTCCAACCCCAGAAGCTGTTTTTAAAAATACATATAAATTCTGATGTTATTTCTTAACACTTCTTTTTAAACATCAAAAATCAAAATAACATCAAACAAAGGACTTCTAAATAATTTTTAGAAACTGGGAGAAACCAGCACAACCTTCCACATTTGTACATTCCAGATTTCTTTAGTCATGACTGTGTACAATTAAATGGTTCAATAAATCTTGCCTCAGTGATGCCATTCATCTGCCTTAGACACATGTCCAAGTCATTCTCCAAGATTTAGACACAAAAAAACCACTTCAATCAGTGTATCTTCATGAGATTTAACATAAAACATTTGAAAATATTTTTAATTTTTGAATAACTATGAATTTGAAATAATTTGAATTATTATGTTTTTTGTAATGAGATTATTTGTACATGGGAAAGTGAACAAATTTATGCGGCTTTACTGAGCTCCACATAAAATGATCAACATAAAATATAGGTACAAATTTAATGCATTTTTTAAAAACTAGGGACAAAAATTCTTTATATAAAAGTAATGAATGTAACTCCCAGTCTGCACACATTGTTTTTCTAAATTTGCCCCCCTTTTTATTTCTTTCATTGACTTATTTTCCTGTGTCTATATCTTATTACTGCTGCTTTATATGTCCTGTTATGTTTCTTCAATATGTAAAGCCATAGTTATCATCAAAGTTTACAGCTAGTCAGTCAATATTCATTCATGTTACTTGCTCCTCCTAGTCTACCCACTCTTAGATCCTTTTCCTGCATATAAATCTTAGAATCAGCTGATACCAAACAGTATTTTACATTTTAATTAGACTCTTTTACTTCATCATTAGACTTGTTAGACTACAATGGAATGTATTGAAGTTCACTATTCCTATTATGTGTACTTTGCATTAATTTCTAACAGGATAATTTTCAGAAAGCATGGAATTCCATTTCAACCTGTAAAAGTTATATTTATTTTCTCAGTTGAAGTGATGAAATGAGAGTCATACACCTAAGATGTGTGAATACATAGCTAGGACTGATCCCAAACCTTGGCTTACTCTGTGCTAACTATCCTAAACCTAGGCCTGGAAGCTTCTACCCTCTATACAACCTATTTTTCCAGCTGTCTGATTCATTCTGGCATCTCTTTGTCTTCTGACTGAATTGATCTGCCTGACCTCATACTAATTTTGCCAATATGTTCTAATCTTCCGACTCTTTCTCATTTTCTGGATCTTTACCTATGCCTAGCTTGTTTTCTCTGCAAACCACTTCTTTGTGCTGAGATCACTATCTTCACTGGCTGATCATGAAAAGTTAGATTACCCCAGGATTGGTTTCAAGCCTATTTCTCTCCATCACAGCTGAATATATATAGTCCAAGAGAGAAAAACTAAGGCATAGTTACAATCAAATTAAAGCAAAACCAACATTCAGCACTATTTGAATATAGTGTGTGATGTCAAGAAACTTTTCACAATCATCTTAGCTTGCTTGGTAGACTCAGGCAAGTTCAACTTCACAACATTGTCTATCTTTGGAGGTCGTCCCATGTTCCTGGCATGTCAAATATGCTGGGGTCTCCACTGTGACTACACTGCACCCTCACCAGTAGCCTCTCCTCAGTAAGAGACTCAATGTTTTGAGAAAATGTAAATATTTTAAAGAGACTGAAACATGTTAGACTGTCAAATTTTGAAAGTTACACTGTATTTTATATTGGGATATTAATATGGGAACCAAAAGATAAACAAAAAGGAAGACAGTATACCTTAATGATAATGCATTCCTGTGGTTGGTTTTTTGTTTGTTTGTTTGCTTGCTTGCTTGCTTGCTTGCTTGCTTGCTTGCTTGCTTGGTTTTTCAACTTGACACCAGCTGCGGTAATCAGGGAAGAGAGAATTTCATCTCAGAAAAGGTCTCTCTCATACTGGCTAGTAGGCAACACCGTGAGGGTATTTTCTTTATTAATTGATGTGGGACGGCTAATCCATTTTTGAGTGGCTAACCTTGGACAGGTAGGCAGGGATCGGTATATTTATATGAAGTCAGGCTGAGCAAGCCTTAAGGAGCAAGCTTGCAAGCAGTGTTCTTGTGGGTCACTGCTTTAGTTCCTGCTTCCAAGTTCCTGCTTTGAATTCCCCCATTATGTATATTAGGCTATAAAGTGTAATAAATCTTTCACCCCCCAAGTTACATAGGCCGAAATGTTTTATTACGATAGCAGAAACGAAAATAACACCCTACCACATCTATGCCTTTCTATCATCTATCCCAATTCCTCCTCTTTGGAAGTCCGCTTTGTGTCTCTTACTACCTACCTAAACACTGTCCGTATTCTAAGAAAAAACACGATATCTAAATGATAATATATAAAAATTACATATCACTTGGGTTATTTGGCTTTCTCAGTCTATTTTTTTCTTTACCACATTCAAGACGCTTGTATGTTAATTTATTTATTTTTAAATTTAATTTTTCTTTACAGTTGTATAATAGTTCATTCTCTAAATGTGTCAAATTTTCATTACCCATTAATATGTTGATTGGCACCTACTCTGTTTCTAATTTCTAGCTATTATGAATACAGTGGCAATATTATAAATAAGCAAATATATCTGTATCTAACCTGGACCCTTGGGACTCTCAGAGACTGAACCAGCAACCAAAGAGAATACACAGGCTCGACTGAGGCCCTTTGCACATATGTAACAGATGCACAGCTCAATCTTCTTGTATGTCTCAAACTGGAATGGAAACTATCCCAAAAGTCAATGCCTATCTGTGGAATATGTTTTTCTAGCTGGGCTGCCTTGTCTGCCCTGAGTGGGAAACGGTGTGCCTAGCCCTGCAGAGACTGGATGTCTCAGGGTGGGGAATACACAGGGGGCCCCCACCCTCTCAAAAAAGGGCATAGAGAGAAAAGGAATGATTATTCAAAGAGGTAAATGGGAGAAAGGACAGTGAGTGGGGTGTATAGTGAATAAATAAAAGTAAAATGAATAAAAAAGATGTAAGAAGACATAGACCATGCCCATAGATCAGTGTACTGCTCATCTTCATCAGAAAAACTTCATGCAGTTATGGTAGCAAACACACAAACCCACAACTGCTTGATATGCAGACAATCAGAGATTTTAGAATACTCAGCCATAAATGGGATGTCTCATTTTTCCACCACCTTAAATTTCAGAAATCTATTAGGAAGAGTTGGCAGTTGTGGATATTTCCGTGGGATCATTGCTTTCCAGACACTACAAAGAAAACATACATATGAGCATACAAAGACTATGACAGGATATGCAAGACTTGCACAAGTACATGTTAAAGATAATCCCATTATTGGGTAGTGTAATTCCCATGACTAGTCAAGGAAATATTTACAATTGTGAGCTGCTGGGTGAAGTCAAATCAGTTTTCTTATAGAGTGTCACTGGGTATACCAACCATTCTCTAGGGCAGGCTTCCTTCATCTTCCAGAGTAGTAGGACAATATAAACTACCCTTATTTTTAGTTTTCTAATTAATTTTTTAGTTATTTTATATCATAATCATAACTTCCCCTACCTCTTCTCCTTCCATTTCCTTTCAACTTAGTTTTAATAAGGGTTCAATGTTCTCTAGCCCAACACCCAGCAGAGGCAGTGGAAGAGAAAAGTTATTAGGATATGGGGGAATGGACATATTCAACAATAGTTCTCTGGGAGCAAGCTCAACAGTCTTTGGCAGTCCTGTAGCAAACACCAAATACAACTGAGCAGCTGCAGTCCAGTCCTCTCAGCAGACAGATACCTGGCATGAAACAGCAGGTGTAGTTCCTTCTTGAAGAAGCAGCAAGGACTGTCAACGAGCCTGAGATGAGGTCACAGATGTGGCAAGCTGGAACCTCACAAGCAGGAATTTGGCATCATCACCAGTGGGGATCAACAACACTTATGTAAGGTGAACCCATACATGCCTGTCATTAGCAAAGAATAATGAAGTGAAACAGAACAAACAAATGGTCATTGTCCTCTCTCTTACTGTCTGTGGGGTCATATTTGTACTCCTTCATCATATATCCTTTCAACTGTGTCTGCTTCAGAAAAACATCTTTTACCTGTGTGCCCCAGAAAATCATCATTTGACATAACTGACTTTCCAAACAAACCAGAAGTTTCCACATTACTGCCCAACCCCATTTCTCCACAGAGAAGTGGAGCCCCCTCATCAATATCAACCTGCCTTGGCATTTCAAATTTCTCTGAGACTAGGTAGATATTTTCCTGTTAAACCTAGACAAGGCAACTCAGTAGCAGAAACAGGCCTAAAAGCAGGCAACAGAATCAGAGACAGCCTCTGCTCCACTGGATAGGAGTGCCACATGTAGACCAAGCTGCACACCTGTTACATATGTGTAGGGGAGCATCCAATATCCCATGCATGGCCTTTAGTTGGTGGTTTACTCTTTTTGAGCCCCTGTAGCCCTGATTAGTTGATTTTTCAGGTATTCTTGTGTGTCCTTGATCACTCAGGGTCTGTCAAACCTTTTTTCCATCTTCCTCAAGATTCCCTGAGCTCTGCCTAATATTTAGCTGTGGGTCTCTGCATCTGTTTCCATCAGCTTCTGGATGAAGCCTCTTAGAGAAAAGTTATGCTAGATTACTATCAGCAAGTATATAAGAATATAATTAATTGTGTTAGGGGTAGGCTGACTTTAATGCCATTGGTCTCAAATTGGGCTAGTCACTGGTTGGTTGGCCATTCTCTCAATTTCTGCTCCATCTTTATCCTTGCACATTTTGTAGGCTGGTCAAATTTTGGATTGAAGGTTTTATGGTGGGTTGATGTTCCAATCTCTCCTTTGGAAGTCTTGCCCAACTATAGGAAGTAGCCATTTCAGGTTCAATATTCTCTATTTTTAGAAATCTTACCTAGGTTCACCATCATAGTCTCCTAGGAGTTTTCCTTGTGCAAGGTTTCTAGCTTGTCTGAGATATGTCATGACCACCAATCCCAGTTATCTCTCCCTCCATCATTCCACACTTAATCCCTCCTTTTACACTGTCTAACTCCTCTCCCACTCTGTTCACTCCCTCTGTTACCATTGAGTCCTAATTAATTCCCCCTTTTTAGTGATATTCAAGTATCTTCCTGTATCGTCAAGGTGGAAACACGGCTGTGTCTAGACAGGCATGGCAAAGGAAGATCTGATAGTTCTATATCTTAATTCAAAAGAAGCCAGGAAACAGACTGTCCCCAGGAAGCCAGGAGGAGGGTCTCAAAGCCCACTCTCACAGTGACACACTTCCTCCAATAAGGCCACACCTCCTGTAACAAGTCCATACCTTCTAACAGTGACACTCCCTGGGGTCAAGCACATGAAAACCACCAAGTTACCTTACTTAGGATAATATTTCCTATTTCCAACCATTTGCCTGCAAATTTCATGATTATTTTGTTTATGATAGCTGAGTAGTCTTCCATTGTGTAAATGTACCACGTTTTCTTTATCCATTCTGCAGTTGAGGGACATCGAGGTTGTTTCCAGTTTCTGGTCATTGTGAATAAAGTTTCTATGAACATGGATGAATAAAATGTTCTTGTTTACATCTTTTTGGTACACATCCAAGAGTGGTATAGCTTGGTAGAAATATTCCCAATTTTCTGAGAAATCACCCAATGGATTTCCAAAGTAGTTGTACCAGTTTTCACTCCCACCAGCATTGGAGGAGTATCCCCCTTGCTCCACATCATTGCCAGCATGAGCTCTCACTTGAGTTTTTGATCGTAGCCATTCTGATGGACATAAGATGGAATCTCTGGTGGCTTATATATGCTCAGCCAGGGAGTGGCACTATTTGGAGATGTGCCTTGTTGGAGGAAGTGTGTCACCATGAGAATGGCCTTTGAGACCCTCCTCCTAGCTTCTTGGAAGATAGTCTTTTCTTAGCAGTCTCCAGATTAAGATGTAGAATTCTCAGCTCTCCCTGTGCCATGCCTGCCTGGATGCTGCCATGTCCTTCTGCCTTGATTATAATGGACTGAACCGCTGTACTAGTAATCCAGCCACAATTAAATGTTGTGCTTTTATAAGAGTTGCCTTGGTTAGAGTGTCTCTCCACAGCAATGAAAACCCTAACTAAGACAATGTAAGAAAAGGTACTTCATAGATATAATATTACAAAAAAGGGAAGTTATAGAAGGAAGGTGATAGTAAGTTCAGAGCAGTGTTGCATTATATAAGCTCATTTTTAAATTCAAAGCACCAGTTTCACATGGCCTTGTTTTATCATAATGCACACCTGTGACCTCATCCTCGGACCTGACCTGACGAATGTTTTTTTCACTTGATCACAAATTTGTGGCAAGCAAAATTTTTCTTCTCAGTGAAATTTATGAAATTTTATTGTATTCTTTATTATATAGCCTTGACTTACTAGTCAATGAGGAGGGACACATCCTATTCTTGATTGCAATTTAATTCTGACGTTCTCGCAAAAAAACTAAAACCATCTCCTTAAACTTCTTCCTAAGATGATTTGAATTAAAGCAGGGATTCTGTATATGCCTTAATTCATCTAAACAGCATCAATTAATGTAACTCCATTTTCATGTTGATCTGGAGGAAATTTGCTCAATAGAGTGAGCTATCACACAGGGAGAATTCACATCAGGCAATATGCAGTGAGGGTCTCCAAGTCTACGCTCAGACCAAGCCTAATAAATGAGGAGTATGGCAGTGACAAACAAGAAAAAGCACATCAGTAGCAAGGATCAATACCGGGCCTGTGCTTCAGCAGAGCACACCCCATAGCAGCTGAACAAGATGGCGGCCTGTCTCCTGGGAGCTCACGGGGCCACTACTGCTCTTCTTGCATGGTGTCTACCATTTTACCTTGTAGCCCCTGGTGCTAGAAGAACTCAAGGAATACAAGCAGAGCTGCATGTCTCTGCTGCCAGCAGGTCTCCGGAAATGTAGTCAGAGCTACAGCCTAGCAGTGGAGCTCAGGGAACGGAGTATCTCATCATTCCACACAATTTTTTAAAAGAGTGATATGAGGAAGTTAGGTAGGTAGAGAATCTGGGAAGCACCTGGGAGGAATTGGGGGAGGGTAATAAATATAACAAAATATTATATGAAATTTTAAAATACTAAAATACTTAAAATAAAAAGATAATGCTATTTATTTAAAAAAAATAAGTATGAAAGAATAAGAGAAGTTTCTCCACGTATGGTAGAATAAATGGAAAACTCAAATGGATGTATGCGTAAAGATATTTCTAATTTTCAAAATATATATTTAATCTTATTTTAAAAACTAACAAGGTGGTGGAGTGATGGCTTAGTGGGGAAGAATTTAATGTTCTAATCTGAAAATATGTCTTCATGTAAAAGGCAATCTGTGGTCAAGTTTGTACCTGCAATCCCATTACTGTTGGGATTAGAGATAATATCACTGAAGCTTGACAGTCACCACTTTATTTCTAATTCCTTGAGAGATCCTATCTCAATAGAATATGAAGAGTTAAAAAGTAATTCAATAGATAATGTGCCTACACATTAGTATGCATAGAAACCACACACACACACACACACACACACACACACACACACACACACACACATTTGTACTTTCTGTTACAGACATAAACATACACACACAGAAAGAAATATAAATTTGTGATAAGATAATTTACCCAAAATCAAACATAAAGTGTCTACTCTGCTGGGAAAGATAGGACATAAATGTTTCTTTATGTGGGGAAAGAGGAACACTTATCCATTGCTGATGGGATTGCAAGCTGGTACAACCACTCTGGAAATCAGTCTGGCTGTTCCTCAGAAAATTGGACATAGTAGTACCTGAGGACCCAGATATACCACTCCTGGGCATATACCCAGAAGATGTTCCAACATGTAATAAGGACACATGCTCCACTATGTTCATAGCAGCCTTATTTACAATAGCCAGAAGCTGGAAAGAATCCAGATGTCCTTCAACAGAGGAATAGATACAGGAAATGTGGTACATTTACACAATAGAGTACTACTCAGCTATCAAAAATGATGAATTTATGAAGTTCTTAGGCAAATGGATGGATCTGAGAATATCGACCTGAGTAAGGTAACCCAATCACAAAAGAACACACATGGCATGCACTCACAGATAAGTGGATAGTAGTCCAGAAGTTCAGAATACTCAAGACAATTCACAGACCACATGAAGCTCAAGAAGAAGGAAAACCACAGTGTGGATACTTTAGTCCTTAGAAGGAGGATCAAAATGTCCATGGTAGGAAATACAGAGACAAAGGTTGGGGCAGAAACTGAAGGAAAGGCCATTCAGTGACTGTCCCACCTAGGGATACATCTCCTATCCAGTTACCAAAACCACACACTATTGTGGATGCCTACAAGTATTTACTGACAGGAGCCTGATATAGCTGCCTCCTGAAAGACTCTGCCAGTGCCTGACTAAAATAGAAGTGGATGCTCACTTCTATCCATTGAACTGAGCACAAAGTCCCCAATGGAGGAGCTAGAGAAACAATCTAAGGAGCTTGAGGGGGTTTTTGTAGCCCATAGGAAGAACAACAATATGAACCAACCAGTAAACCACCAACCAAAGAATACATATGGAGGGATCCATGGCTCCAACTGCATATGTAGAAGAAGATGGTCTTGTATGACATCAGTGAGAAGAGAGGTCCTTGGTCTCATGAAAGCTTGATGCCCCAGTGTAGGGGAATGCTAGAACAGAGAAGCAGGAGCAGGTAGGATAGTGAGCAGGAAGAGGGGGGATACAATAGAGTGGTTTTTGGAAGGGATAAAGTTTATAATGTAAATAAAGAAAATATTTAATAAAAATCATCAATGTAACTCATTCAATATCCATTTCATTGTTCAATAAGAAAAATAAATATACATTCACACTCACACATACATATATATATATATAAATTTAAAATCATTTATGATGTAAAATTGTTATTGTGCACTTACATTTTAATATCATTTTTGTTTCAGAAGCCAGAAAGAATTACAAAGCAACACTTCATCAATTTTCTACTTCTACAGATCAGTACATAGTGACAAGTCTATTTCTATGAAGGTCCTATAAGCCAGACAACACCTGTAAGGCAAACATACCTGGAGCATTAAATGTCTTGAAATAGGAAGATCATTTCCACTTACAGGCAGTTGAAATGCACTTGGGAAGGCAGGGAGAATAATGGTATGTCTGGTCTTATTTTGACAAACTTGTGACAGCACCATTTCTTTCCCTGATAGACAAACACAATGTTTGAAATACGTTTAAGGATTCCTTGTACTTGAGCTTGTTTTCTCTACACTGTCTATGAGCAAAGCTTAAGTCAAATTACATAGAAAATAATGTCTATTGTTCCCTGTAGATAATAGCTAAGTTCTTTTATATTTCATTATAGGACTTAAGTTTGTATTTATCTGAGTATCAGCAGAAGTTTCAGAAAGCAGGTATATGGATCATTCATTCTGCCTTTATTACACCCATACAATTCCTTTATTAGTACTGCAAGAATCAGTATTATGGTATTAAAAGTAACATTGTTAATGTTCTTGTCATACTAAATCACCAATCACTTTTACCATACTCCAATAACCCAATTATAATCATATTATAACCACAAAACTGCACATCTCTGTTAAATAGGTCAGAACTTGTCTGTTCTCAGAGCTTTGCCATATATACTTCATTATCCTAGTGAGTAGCATAGTGCATGTTTTTCAGCACAAAGGGAGATGGGATGCACAGTTAATGAAACCCATATATTAGGATATGTGCCATTTCTATAGATCCGGAGTACCAAACTTACTCTATCTGTTTATCTGGCAGAAATAACATTATAAAATATAATCTAATATATATAATTCATATACAGTAGTGGTATTAATTTAGAGTGGGAAAGTAATTGCATCTCCTGTCTCAATATTAATATTGTCTAATTTGTTTTCATAGTTAAAAAAGAAAAATAACACTACAGTACCACCATATCTGGATATGAAACTGGCTCTAAAATGAGTCTAAAAGTCTCATACCATCAATTCTATGAAAAGTAATACATGTGTACACACATGCATGACTTGTAGCTTGCTAAATAAGTCTATAGATTGTAAGGTTCATATTGAAACAAAATCATTATAAATAATATCTGTGACGTCTTTTAAAGAATGTCGTGCCTGAGTTTATAGTAAATCCAAATTTATGCTGGGAGGGGAAACAAGAATTTAATGTCTAAACTTGAACAGAAGGACTTTAAAAAAAAACTACATTTGTATTAAATCTAATTCAATAAAAATGAGAATTTCAACACCTCATGTGTAAAATCCCTTCTGCCAGATTTAATATATGTTCTGGTTTTAGCATAAATGATTTAGTTGTAGAATATTTTAAAAGTACTTTGATACTGACTAGAATTGTCCCCGGGATATGTCACTTTAATATTTTATGTTTGCATTTCCCACTTAAGTGAGGATTGTCATGGAACTCAAAGACTTCCTATCATAATAAGCCTGTCTGTGTGTTCATACCTTCATGAGCAGAGGGCTCTTTAGCCACATTGCACCAGTTCATGGCCAACCTAATAGACAGGGCTCCCAGGATAAGTTCTGCCAGTGGAGACTTTTCCAGAGTGCTCATGCTATTATTATTTTACTCTATATCTCACTGTTAATGTAACAGTGTGATCACTAATACGGAGCCAAGGCATGCCCATGAATTCTATGAAACCTGTTCTCCTTCTCAACGTGGCAGCTAGGCATTTCATTTAAATGAAAAACCACACTAAATCAATGTACACTACTGTCTTATTCTGTGTGGTTGTTCAAGTTCCTTCAAGCCATTTTTGTTCTAAATGTGTTTTTTGCTTCAAAATTTCTTCCATATGCAAATGAAGGCTATTAGTTCTATAAATACAATTAATCAAGAAAGTTTCACTTATTGTCATTTTTCTCTCTTTTGTCATGGTTGTTGTGCTTTTCATGAAAGTCAAGTCAAATTCATAGTGTATATCAACTGGTATGAGCAAAGAGATGCTATTAGAAGTATTTGGCTTTATTAGATGTTTTGACTTTATTAGGATTCCACCCACCATCAGCTCTGTACAAAGGTATCTGAACAAAATAAGGAGGCTTTTGAAAATGATCTTACCTCTTTCTTCAAGGATTTGCACTATGATTTTAACATGTGTAGGTACATATTTGATCATTTATCTTATGGTATTTTAATAAACAGCCAGAGCTATAATTTCTCTGCAGCCTTCAACAGTATGCATGTCTGAGGATTAAAATTGTTCTTTATTTTTTCATTCCCAATGATAGCAGTAAGGTCAATGATTTTATGTAGAATTAATTCAGGCAACCTACTAATTAGAAAACTGAAGGAAAAAAATTTCTAGAATTTTACAGTAAAGGAAAAATGAGCCATGGTTGTTTATGGCATAACTTTGCCTGTGTTGGAGGGAGGGGCTGTAATCATGAGCTTGGTGAAAGTCTTTTCAAGATAGAATAACTTCAAAATAACCCATTAATTCACCATTGTCCCTCTGTACCATCTTCCTGTTTTCCAAATTATTTATGTATGATGAAGGGAACAATACTTCATATTATTCTGACAGGTTTTCAGATAAAAGCACACGTGTGTTTTGTACACACAAGCACACAGGGTACAATTCATGGTGGCCGAATGGCTCTGCTACTTCTCCCAGTCTGAATGAGAGTTGGCTTTCCTCATCAATTCTCATTCCATCATCTTTCACAAGTCTCTGAAGTTTCGAGATGCACACTGCATGGGGTGCTTGTCATTTGTGCAAAGAAAGAAATAAGAAATGATATAAACCAATTTCCCTTGACAGCAGAGACACAGATGGAGATGGCATTTGGACCATATTGTCTGCTCGAGGGTCATCCCAAAAGCCATTAGCTCTCACAGCAATGAAACCAGAGTTATTTATTTCCCCACCATTTTCTGATGTGCTGCAAACAGTGTTACCTTGGGGGCTTGAGTTTCCTTCTAAGAGGTTGTGTTGTCCTTGGTACAAAACACCACATATGGCAGAATATTTGTGGCTGATGAAAGTAAAAATTACAAACTAAACTTAAGAGTTGTTAGCCATGATACAGAAATATTAACAGGGACCAGTGAGATGGTTCAGTAGGTGGAGGCACTTGCCTGCAGGCTTCACCACCTATATTAATTTACTTCTTATATGGATTAAGAAGACTGTTCTCTGAGGTCCATATTCACATTGTGCCACAGGCCTGCCCTCCAGATCTTGAACAAATAATCAGAGCAAATTAATGTAATTATTAAATGAACATTAAGATTTCCATTATGTAAAACTTCATCACTGTTGCTGTATTTATAAAGTAGATAAGCTTTTGTAGAATTCTTCACCCTTAATATTTTTATGTCATTCTGTCATATTAGAATGCTATTGAAATCCATTCTTTCATTTGTTCATTCATTGGTCAGACAGAGAATACATGCTTATGAAAACCACAGCATACACCAGATTTACTTGTATATCAGAACAAAATACATGTCAAAGGAAAAAAAAGGAAGAACTTCTGACACTGAGATTGCGTTTCGAGCCCCAGTTATGATGCAGTTGAGTCTTAGTAGAAAAGGCAGATGTAAACAATAAACCCAAGTCGATTACATAGGACAAAATTTGAAAAATACCATGAGAAAAAATGGGACAGGCTAAATGGGAAAAGGGTAACAACAGAGCAGAGATCAGAAGAGAAGGATGACTACTATTACAATCCCATGTCTCAACCAATAGAAGCCACCATCTGTATTGCTGAGAGAAGCGCATTCTGAGAGAAGGATCATGCTCTACAAAGTCATTGAGAAGGGAGAATACTGAGCATATTAGTGGAGGAGCCTGAGTCTAGTAGAGCTGGCCAATCTGAATGAGGTATCAGATAGCATATCAATGAGAGCACATGAGCACTCACACAGATTTAAGAAGCATTTGGGTCTGTTTTGCTATTGTCACTATTACTTTCAGTCATCCTATGATCTGTGACTATGACTTTGAAAGAAATGTGACAAGTTTTTAGGCTATTGTAGTCAAAGAATATGTTGGAGCCAACATATTCTAACCTTTCTAGCAACTGAAGGAGAAACAATGGCTGGAACTAGGAAATTCTTCCAACAAGTTCGTGATAAGTCAATATAAAAGAAAACAGATATTGTATAAAATAGTGAGCACAGTCTATTTATTCAAGGTCTTACTGGCAGAAAAACCCAGTATGTGAAATAGTGATGATAATATACATTATTGCATGTAATTACTATACTTAAGTTATATATTAGCACACAGGAGAGTATGCACGCATGACCCCAAGGAAAAAAATTGTTTCACAAGAGAAGCAACAAAATTTCTCCTTTTTGGAAATAAGTACTTTAAATGAACTGAATTTGCCTCTTTTCAAATGATAAACCAATTTTCTCAAATACTAAATCAAAATAACTTATCAAAGCTCACTGAAAGAGTGAGCATCAAAGCATGTAACATCAAACATTGCATAATTTGCAAAATTTGCTGTTGGGTGTGCATGTGGGCACTTGCAATCTCATTTAGTATCAACAAAATTATTCAAGTAAACAATATAATTCGAATTTCAAGGCATTAGCTCTATTATAAAGACAGAATGGGCTTGTAATTCCCTTTTCCTTTTTATATTTCATTTTCTTGTCATTTGAATGTCTCATTTCTGTTATTTCAGGTCTCCTTCTCCTCTGCATTTGATTGACACCAAAATCCATATCAATGATTAAGACTTGCAAATATCTATGAAGGATTAAAAAGGTTGGAAGAGACGTTAACCAAAGCACATTTCTACAGGAAAGAAACAGAGAATAAAGAATAGAAACTTCATGAATTATGGTTTACTATAAGTTACCATTGAAAAGACTACATAAGTCATTCGTTTCTTATTGAAACTATATTCATTCAACCATAAAAGATACTAATGTAGTGAAATACAAAAGTTGAGAGCTGTTTTTATGCTTTTCAAAGTACAATACTGAAATATTTCTATTGTATTTTACTTTCAATTAATCACATCCCTATTCAAAATGACTAGTTTTGTCAAAGTAGATGAAGTTACATTGTAAATTATAAAGAAGCCATAAAATGTACTCAACAGATATTGTAAAATACCACATAATAACATGTTCAGATGACACCTTACAACTGTGATTTCCAAGTGTCTAGAATTGTCATTATATTACTGGTCCTAAAAAAGAAGATTAAATTTTAATTATATAAAAGAACATATTACAGCCCTTAATCTAGAACACCTATGAAAAATTCTCAGAATCCCAAAAGGTTCCCTTTCAGAATATTGTGTGAAATCTGTGTTTGTTTCAAAATTATACTTTACTAATTACAAAGACCACATTTATTTATAGTTGAATAATTATATATATGACATGTAGAGGATTTAAAAATGTTCTGAGAATTAAATCTGATATTCAGGTTTATGTGAAAGTATTTTTCATCAAATCACTTTTATAATTTATATTCAATATAATTTGACATTTTAAATACTAGAAATAAAAATTTCTGGTGGTCAATTAGGAAAAATTATGAAATAAAGATAGAACATTAAACATTTTTATGCAAATGAATACATTAGTATGGTGAAATGGTCTAGCTTCTCAGTAGCTGTCTTGACATAGTACATCACAGGCTACACTAACATTGATCCTACTTTAGCTAATGAAGTGCAGATTAACTATAGCCACTGAGACTGTACAAATGAAACCAATGCAAGAGTCTCTCTCTCTCTCTCTCTCTCTCTCTCTCTCTCTGTGTGTGTGTGTGTGTGTGTGTGTGTCTGTCTCTGTCTCTGTCTCTCTGTCTGTCTCTCTCTCGCTCTCTTGCACACACACACATACACACACACACACACACACACACACACACACACAAATAAAATTAAATTGTTTACGAAAAGTTGAAGAACCTTTCCTTCCTTCCAAAAGCACTTTAAAAACCTGTCTAACCTCAAGTAAATATGCAAACAATTTGTTCTGTTTGGGAAAGTGGCCACTCAGGGCTCTTTCTTAAGTACATAATGGCCTTGTACAACAACAGACAGGATCCTGGCATCATCACACATGCCATTCAGAATGAATGGATAAGGGAAAGCATTTTCTAAATCACATCTTGACTGAAGAAGAACATTTTTTCCCAATTAGAAAATAAATTAAACATCTTTGCAATTCCGCATCTGTGCTTCTTGAGTTAAACAACAAACATACTTGCTCTGATCTATCTCTTAAAGGCTACTGTTGAAAGGGCAGTTGAATAAAATAAATCCACTTGACGGGCCTGAAAACTACATTTATTGGGACTGCCTAGCCTGTCTGTGTTACCAGTGCAGTAGTAACTGGTGCCAAGTACGAAAAATTAATAGCTTAAGAATAAAACCAATGGCCTATTAAGAAAAATAAACAATAAGATAATTGATAAGAGAAGTAAGATCCTTAAACAGAATTATTAAATAACCAGAATGTATCTATTTCAGTTTTGAATGTTGACAAAAAGGATAAGATACACTTTGTGATTCATTGTGTGAATAATTTTTAAATTTATGGATCCCATATAGTTCTACTGGGATTTTTGAGAACTCAGAAGACTGAAACATAACCACTATATTTCGTCACAGAAACCATACTTGAGATGATGAAGTTCTAGGATCATAGAGGTGACTGCATACTGTTGTGGGTGCTTAGTAACAGTGAACTGGATTCTTTAACTGGCTGATGTCCTACAGACAAGAATCTTGGAAAGGAGCAAAATGATTATTCTATGAAAGAAATAATATTGGAAAACATTTATTTTTACAAACATTATTAACTTCTATAATAGTGCTTATTTATAATAATAAAAGTTATAATTTTGTACACAAGGCAGCCTCTTCCCTCTACATTGTTTCTCTTTGGATAAGTGCACAACGGCATTTGTTTCTAGTGCATACCAATGTTCCTGATATGTGTTTAAAAGTACTAATATATGTATATAGCTATTAGTCCACAAAAGCATGGATATATAAGGAAGTAAAGAGAGAAAAGGAAGGATGGGAAAGACAGAGGGAGGGATAGAAGGGGAAAGAGACACAGAGAGAAATGAAATTCTTTTCCTTTGTTGTATCCTTAGGGATATGAAGATGCTCTTTGTAGATCAGCTGAAACTAACAATAATTCTGCATCACAGATAATGTTTGAAGCATCTAAGGTATTAAAAGTATCATTATGTATTTTTAAACTAAGTGCATTAATTAGTCTGAGAGGGCATTAGCACTTCAGACTTCTCTCTGATTACTGTGAAATATTGTCCCACATATATAATTATTTGACAATAATTGGAAAGAACTGTTATAGAAGAATAAGATATTAAAATCTGGAAAATATTAAGTGGCTACAAAAATGGGAAAAGAGAAATGTTGAGCTTAATTGCTGACATTCATATTTTTTACATGAGAAATACAGTTAGTGATAGCTGATTCAAAGTAGACTGGTTAATGCTGGTATTTGCATTCTATCTAATACAGTAGAAATTGAATATAGATTCACTTCCTTCTACATTCTAGAAACACTTTCAAAGATGAAGAAATCAGAGATAAATAAGAAAGTGTGAAGAATTATGAGCATTTTTTTGAGAATTTCTGAATTCAATAAACACCTAAAAGCACTGCTCCAACTATAAAAATCATTTCACGCATTTGTGTATGTAACAAATATAGACATTAAGTAATCAACAAACTTAGTAATATGTTTAATAAAAAATAAGAATTGTGAAATGCTATATACAAAACCATCCAGATTAATGCATTTTTAATTGATCTTTAGTTCTTTCTTTATTTTCTTGCATTGAAATAATCATTTATCTTTTCTATTTCCACTTACTGTCATGTACTTTTTTTTAATAGGCATCATTTTCCATGTGATAACTTGATTAAAAACACATTTGGGGTTTGCTTAAGTATAACACAAATATATACAATAATAAGAGATGTGATGTATATTTTAGTTTTGTCATAAATATGTATTCAGCATAGTAATGATGTTTTATTGTTGTTTGATCCTGAGTACTGTGTTAGATTTCTTTGGCTCTGTGAAAATCCCTTCAATATGCAACTTAAGAAAATGTTAATTGTGCTTGTGAATGTAGAGCTTCAATTCCTAGTCACCTGTATTGGTATAGTACACAAAAGAATAAGTGCCAACCAAAATAGAAGTGTTCACCTCAAGATAACTGGGATTCAGAATAAGAACAAGAGGAATGGACACAATATCTCCATTAAGAGTATGCTTCCTTAGCTCTTCCTAGAAGTTCAACTATATTCTAAAAGCACCACCCATATTCTGGACCTTTAACAAATGGACCTCTGGAAAACAATGAAGATTCAAGTAGGGCAAATTCAAAGAGATAAATTAATTAATGTGTACCCTACAACTCTGCTTCTTCTATCCTCATTACCCAAAGACAATCACTTCCATTCACATTAGTTATTATTTCTAGTATACTATCAATGACAGAATTTTAATTCATTTGTGTAGGAAGCGTCCACCAGGCAAAAACAATGTACCTGACTTACATGAGAAATGCCTCTTTTCTCATCTTTTCTGTATAGTCTCTTCTTTTGTTTAGATCTCTGCTGAAATTCTATTACAGTTGGTGATAATTGGTTCTAATTACTTCTGAGATCTATGGTAAATTATGTTTCTTTCTTACCTTTTCTATGTTATTTAATTTACAACATTGTTTCTCACTTGCTATTATACTGCATAGTAAGTAAGTGAATTAAAGCAGGAGATTACAAAGAGTTTTAATCTAATTTTGACTTGTGAATCTAGATGTTGCAAGATAATAAGGAAAGAAACAAAGGAAGAAAGAAAGAAAAAAGAAAGAAAGGAAGGAAAGGAAGAAAAAAGGAAAGAAAGAAAATATGGTTCACATTTATCACCCATTGTTTGGTGAGATATTTCAATGACACAAATTATACAAATTTATTCCATGTTATTTTATACAACTATAGGTTAGACCAACAGAGATTATGTGTGAAAAATTCTCAGAAACCTTTTACTTAGGAGAGAGGACTGAGGAAATCTGTATCCAGCTACTAATATCAGCATTGAAGAAATCTAGTCTCTATTCTCCTAGAAGTCCTAGTCTCTCCCAGTCTGCTCCCACACTGACACAGCACTGAAGGAATCTAGTTCTCTATTCCCTAGAAGTCCTAGTCTCTCCCAATCTGCTCCCAGATTAGCACAGCAGTGGTATGATGCATGCATCTGGCCCCCTTTTTCTCTTTCCTGTAGACACCCAAAGAATCTTAACAATTTTAGATCACTCCTCAGCATCAGCTTTGTCCTTCCAAAAGCATCACTCCATCTTCCAAGTAACTGTTAAAAAAGAAAACTGTATTATGCAGACCTGGTCATTTAGAAATCTGGACTATAATCCTTTCTTTCAGTGGTCCTTTTCATCTAGAAGGCACAGCAAGCAATCCCTCTCCATATTTTTGCAGCCTTTCTCTCTAATGTTCAACATTTTCAGGCTTTAGTTTTCTTCAAACTCATCATGTTAATCACCACAATTCTCTCCCACCTATTACAATGGCTTCTATTCCAATAGGAGCAGAGCAATTGGGAGACAGCTCCTTCACATTTATGCCAGCAGCTCTGGCAGGAATTTTACTGTTCTGTGCTGCTACTCTCTCTGGAGACCAAAAGTCCTTCTTGAAAGGAGCAGAGAAGCTCACAATGCCCATGAAAGTCACAGGAAATGTGTAAGACTCACTAATGCCTTCCCTGAGAAGTTATAATCAGAAAAGAAAATCTGGGGAGACAGGAACGTTCAATGTTATGTCAGCAGGTTATGTGGGAAACTCTAGTAGTGCTGTGACACAAAATATTGGGGAGCTCTGGTGGAGTCACCACACTTTACTGGGAAATCTGGATTACCTTCTCAGGATACTTATTCACCTTTATATAATAATTTATGCATAGACCTAAAAGGAACCTTGAGAACAAGGTAAGCTGCAAGTTTTAAAGCTACCAGGAAGAGAAAGATAGAAAATAAATAATGAAGAGATATGACTTTCACAATTAAAATGGCATGCACAATAACCACATGACAGAAAAACATTGCAGTGAAGTATTGGAGAAAAAACAAACAAAAACAAAAACAAAAAACCCCAAAACCAAATCAAACCAATCAACCAAACAAACAAACAAACAAAAAAACAGAACCAGAGAACAAATGCATAATCTTCTCAGAGCATCCAAGGTGGTCAGGGAGGGAAGAAAGAAAAAAAAAAAAAACAAGAGAAAAAAGACAGATAAAGAAAAAGAAAGAGAACAACAAAAACAGGGAGAGGAAAGACCTTTCTGAGCTATCACTTAGAAAGGCCAAAGCAAGCCATCCTTTCAGTAGATGATTGCTGTCCTGAGTGGATTAACTCTTCATGAGGAGCTAATGAAATCTCAAATTTTAGAGGAGACTCTGCTACCTCCACTATGCTAGACTAACATAAGCCCCTATTTATTCCCACAGTTAAGTGTAGCTCTCATTCCTCATCAATGAAGCTTTTCTTAACAGCAAAGGTAAATGATTGCAGAAAAGCACAATTGGTCACAATACTTAGAATAACCGATCACAAGGAGCCCAACCCCAATGGACACACTCACACCACAACACCTGCTGCTACAACTCAAGAAATAGTGTGAAAGAAAGGAATATAATGATTGTGAGAGTCAGAAGACCTTGATGTCTGCCTTCCGATTGCTTCTCCTGTAAATGACTGGGAAGCTTCACAGCTGAGACAGACCTCAGTATATGTAAGCTTAAGCAATGACTCGACCAATCAATATGCAGAGATAGAGTGGGAAATCCCATGGACAATAACCCTAGGCAAAGAACCATAGGAAAATCATGAATGGAGAGACAGGGGAGGGGAGATATTGGGAGGGATTAGAGGTAGAGTACATAACAAAGGATAGGATGAGGGGATAGAAGGGAAGTGGAAAATAATAGAACTATATTTAACCAATTGTTTTTCATTTAAAAAATGGCTTACCCTCTTGCCTCACATTTCTATTTATCATCCTAATCCCTAAAACAATGTGTTTAAGAAATATCTATACATGTATTCAAGAATGTTATCTTCATCCTTGGTTAAGTTTAGTCTGTGTAGATATTTGGATACTCTGTTAATTCTCTTTACCCACTTCAGGCTCAAATGTTAATGTTAGCTATGTGTGACAGAGAGGATAGGTTAGATCCTGGTGGTGTTAGCTTTGCATGAACTTAGCAGAAATGACTCTCTGCTCTCAAAACACTGCTTTAGCCTTTGCCCCTCTGTAGTATTGGATCTATTTTTATTCAGTCTCTTCAAACTCCTTCTCACATTCTATGGCACTCCAACATTCCTGTCCTAAATGAAAAGTGAAAGAGACATTTTGTAGTGAGTTTTTCCCATGATGGCTTCAGCATCTTCTCTTTGAGCTCTAGAAATCCACAGTCTCTCAACTACATCATTCTTTCCCATTTCTAATATTAGTCCTCCAAATACTAATCTAGATTTATCCCCCTGCTATTTACCAGTAGTGTGATCTAAAGCAAAGGATGAACTTTCTGCTGTCCAGTTCAACTTTGAGAAGGGGAAGGATTCACATGGTTCTTACTTTTATTTTGTAGTTCTGATAATGTATGTAAGAAACACCCAAATCAAAAGCCCTAGGTCATCATATGTAGCCAGAAAATATAGACTCCCTTCCCTTCTGGTTCTTCTCATTTTATTCCCAAAACCAATCACAACGAGAAGTAGCGAATGTACGTGAATGAAACCATTTGGTTGTTGTTTTCTTTTCTCCTCATTGTAGCTAAACTCTCCTAAATTTAATCCCCAAACCCAAAGACACCCTTGCTGTAATTGTGGCCAAAGCCCAGGACACAGACAACTTATACAACTGGCATAGGTTCTTTACAGCATTATGAATTGGTTCTAAGAGCAAAGGCATAAAGGGTAGCTCTGTGACTTTATTACTTGGCATGGAAGCCATGCATATAACCGTCAGTCAGAACTGAGAAACAAAGTCTGACTCATTGTCAAACAGAAGGCATTACCCTGTAGGTAAAGTATTATCAAATAATTTGGATACGGATTTTCAACCTTCTCTGTATCTATCCATCAGTTCCTGCATCCACATCAGAATTATACTTCAAGTATAATCATGAGCTCATCATGAATATTAGAGATATAAAATATGGACACAGAATCCCATTAGGTAAATTAGAAAATAAAACAAACAAACAAAATAAAACAAAAAAAAAACCCAAAAAGACAAAAAAAAAGTCTTGACCAGAACACTAGAGATCTGGGTAAAACTGTCTACATTCAACTTATAGCTAACTGGGCTTTAATCATAAGCAAGTTCATTTATTTGGAGTCACTGTTTCTTACTTCTAAAAGGGTAGTGATTAGTATAGGGCAATATATGAAGATCTGAGACCCAGAAGAGGTAAGTGGTCAAAGCAGTCACAGTAGGCTGTACAACAGAAGGAAACCCCATTATAAGACTAGGACTGTAAAAGCAGCATTTTTCACATTTAGCCCAGATATGCTGGATCTGCCCACACTGACCAATGATTTTGCTTTTTAGCTTCTGGCAATGCATAGGTTTTTGCTCTTTCATTTTCTTTTTATTAGGAATAAAAATTTTAAAATGCCACCACATTTGTGCAGGTCCAAGGAAGCATGTTAAGCTCTTGAAGTAAGGTAGTTTACATATATCAGCTATAATATTCTCTATGCTCCACAGGGATGTACTCTCTTTAGCCATCTATTTTAAGAAAGCAATAGTGAGTGACATTTAAGAATCCAGGCATGTTCTATTTAAAAAAATAAATAGACCCTATGCTTGTTGAAAATCTCAAGGAACACCAAAGAAGATATATGATATTTAAACTACCAAGAACTTCAAAACTCAATATTTAAAACAAAGGGTTAACAAATATCTACTCTGTTCAATATCACTTGCCTTCCTAGAGCTCACTTTTTCAAAATGATTTATAATCACTTTTACAATTCCCTTTCTCCACCTCTATCTGCAGTTCTTCATCATTCAGGCTCCAACACACAAGGATGAGCCTCACTATAGTTTCTATAAATGGGTACACATGTGAACAAATGAAGAAATTCTGATGACTGGAAGCTTATTGAAATATTTTGGGATATACAGAGAAAAACATTCTACAAGTTTGGCTATCCTGAAGTATAAGAAATAAAAAACTGAAAGAAAAGGCCTATGCTTAGGCTGAGATATTTTAAGCTTATCACGCTAAGAATTACAACCCAACATCTAAAAATGTTGATTTAAAAAAACCTTTATAATCAAGTGACTATATAATGACTCAAAAATTGACATAAAATAAATCTATATTGTATGTAAACAAGGAACTTATTAACTATTACTAGAAGCAATGATTTATGTATTAAAGACATAAAGAAATGTCATCCCATTCAGTTATCTAAGGTCTAACTTAGCTGGCATATGACTTGATGAGGCTTAGGATAGCAAGACCTACACTAGAAATTTCTTATACACTGTATAATCATAGCTCACAACATTATACAATGACAAGTGAAGATGAAGGTATATAATAATATATTAATATTTTCACAAATCACTCCTGCTAGTAACTGCATCTTTTAAAATTGAGTCCGAAGCAGACTAGATTCAATGCATATATATTGGTGAAATAATTCATGTTACATGCTAACTAGGCATAAGGCAAGCAGACTTTCATGAGGAGAAATTGTGTATTGAGGAATTCTTGTGGAAGTATTCAGAACAGAGTATATTTAATGGTGTTAACATGAGGTTTGAAATAGCAATCACTAGTAGTGCTTCATGCAAGTGTACACACATCAGTGAATGGTTATAACATCAAGGCAATAGGAAAGTATACAATGGTGGGAAATACACAGGCTAACTTTCTAGCCTCTCCATGGAAAGAACTACTTTAAGAAGTGCAATTCTTCCAGTTTGTAACATAATGTTCAGTGACAGTGTGAAATGTGAATTCACAACACATTAAGTCCCCAAAAGTTTTCATAGGAGCGAAGTGACATGTCATATAAAAGAGTTAGCCAACTAAAAAGCATCAGCAATGAATCCAGAGATATCAGTCCACTGATGCTGTGAAATTAACAGAGAAAGCACATCGAGGCAGAAAACCTATGGTAATTTGTTACTTTATCCTTTTCTATACTTGAAAAGTTTATGTAAATTTGAATTATAATATTATATAATTTGTGAAGAGCATGTATTTTTATGTCTATGGTTCAGGCAAATGGGAAAGTAGAGGCTAGTTTTAGGTGTTAATCTATATTTCAACACATAGTGTATGTCCTACCTGCTTCAAAATTCTTCAGGGCTACCTCACTGCTGACAGGTCAGGTGTCAGCCTTTTATGAGAATATGCGGGGTCTCCAGAAGCTGACTTTCACCTAACTCTCCCATTTTTATATTTTACTTTTCCTTAAAGTTCAGTAAGAAAGAACTGTTTGAGGTTCTCTTGAAGGGCCAAACTCTCTCCCCCGTTCATTTCTCTGTCTCATCTTAGACTCAAGAAGGTTTTTCAAAGCTTTGAGTCTTTGTCATGACTCTCGTTTGAACAATTCCCTGAACAGAAACACTTAATGCTTCTCCTTTTTCTTGAAAAGCATTTTTTCATATTTCTTATGCAAGTATTATATTATAATTATTCTTACAATTTTAACTTAGTGATTAAGGGGAAAAATCAAGTTGACAAAAGGGAATTAACATTTAAGCTTTGTCATTTAAGTGTGTGGTCTTAGGCAATTTATTTAACATCTCTGATTGAGGAATGAAGATAATAGAATTCACTAAAGAGACACATATCTCAAATGAGTTGCAGAAATATTAAAGACAAGTCATGGCCCAAAGAAGCTGTCACCAATAAGTGGAAAATTCTAAATATGTAAGATCTTTGGTGCTGAGTTAGCACCATGTTTATCTGCTGCTATGCAAATGTTTATTTATATATTACTCAGAGTAAAGCCTTTTAATGTGATATATAGCATGCTTGATATCTAAATGAATAAATGATAAAGATTATAGAAGAGAACAAAATTAGCAAATGATAACTTCTTGGATATAGTTTGAGCGATAACACCTAAATTAGACATCCATACCACAAACTGTATACATATATGAATGAGGTGTATATACTTGTCTATTCAGGTGTATACTTAGTTCAGTGATTTACACACACACTCTCTCACACACACATACATATACACACATACACTATGTAGATGTGTGTATATGCAGGCTAGATTTTGATGTCTAGTTTCTTTCTTGATCGTTTCTATCTTAGTTTTTGAAACAGGGTCTCCCACTAAACCAGGAACTCATTGATTAGGATATACTTGTGGACCAATGAGCTCTAGAGTTAGCTTGTCTCCACTCCCTCAGGGTTAGGGCTATGAACTCATACCATTGTACCTGAATATTATCTATTTACTGAGTACCTGAACTCAAGTCTTGAGAAGCAAGCTCTTTCCTGACTGAGCCTTCTCCATAGTCATGCTTACTAGGGAATTGTAATTGTAACAAGTATTTGCTTATCTTACTGTGTGTTGTTTTCAAAGACATTTATGACATTTTGCACTGTGGGTAGACAACATGAGTTTTGTGCGCACATGTATTATTCTAATACATGGAAATATGCTAAAATATTTTTGCTAAGAATAAGTAAGACCACAGGGCCAGGGTTTCTTTAAATTGTGGGCATATGTAGATATATACTCTGAAGAACAGAACCTAAGAACCATGTATGCCTTAGTGACCTGCTAGAGGACAGGACAAGAAATTACCTTAATTAATTTGTTTGTGGGCTGGTTGGTTAGTTATACATATTGGGTGTTATATACTCAAAGATTGACTGAACTCCATATTGCCTGCTACAATTTTCCAAGTTCCTACATGTTATGGTTGCAGACATGTGCCATTCACACAGTGGAAGATCAGCTCTTAAAGAAGAAAGCATTATGAAGTTGTCTGGAGACAAATGCATCAAACAAGCTGAAAACCGCTGTGAGCTAGGTGAGCGAGCCTGCACACCAAAGCATTATCTTTTCAGAAGGTAGAGCTGTGGTTTGCATGTTGTGTGCACTGACATTTGAATGGACTGAAAGATTTCTGAGCCTATAATTCCTGCCTTCTCTGTGGTGAAATTTGTGAGCAGTCTAGTTTAATCCTGGTCACCATTTTCCCAGTGAGGATTGGGAACATTTCCACTGGACACAGTAGAAGAAGCACTGAAGGCCAGACAGATATTCTACAGTAAATAAATTGACAGTGCCGTTTATCACCAATCCCTTGAGAGTTTAGTCAGCATGGAATCTGCAGTGCCAGTAAGCCCTGGTAGAGCTCGGAAAAAAAAAATTGAATTCTGTATCTGTAAGACTGAGACTTTCCAGAAGTAGAAACAAGTTCCACGAAACCTTTGGCAACCTTTTCTCTTATCGTCATCCAACTTAGGACAAGCACACAGAGCACTGTGAGGCTCCTGGGCATCTTGCCTTTATCAAGCTCATTGCACTACTTCTAAGTGTATATATAATCTGTACTTGTTCCACAGAGACAATGGCCTGGAACAAATTGACACACTGTCCGAGTCAGCAGGTGCTAAGGAGTCTGTGGCCAGGTTTCAGGCAAACTGTATAATGGAAACTCATGACCAAGATATGGGATAGAAGGATTGAGCACAGCCTAACCATCCTTCAACATTCTTGGAAAACAAATATGCCCCACCCTCCAAGATGCCCACAGTAAAGGGGAAATACTATATTTTATATTATATTTTATTTGTTTCTATTATTATTAGTCAGCTAATGCCAAACCTTTTCCATGGAGTCCAACTAAATGCAATGGTTCCCTCTCCCTATGGCCAATCATATTCTAGACTGTAAGCATGCCATCTGATATCTGATACCACTCTGCAATATTCATTATCATCCTCAAGGGGTGTCACCACAAGTATTTAAATAAAGACACATAATTCCTCACAGCGTTTCTGAAATATTTATTTTCATTTTCTAAAAGCTTTATATTTCCACTCCTTATAGTAGTGAGATCTTGAATGTACCAAACAGATGAATTTTGCATAAAATCACTACCGACTATTAGCTTCTAAACACTCCGAAATGCTCACCATGTCTTCACTGGGGAAACTGACATTCAAAATCATAAAATCTTCAAAGAGTTGTCATGAGAGCAAATACTAAATCAAGGATCATACCTGACACTTTGATTCAACCCCTCAACTCATTTCTCTCTTGACACCGACAGTATGAACAACAATGGGACCCTTTTCTGGGGCACACTAGCTACTCAGTCGCCATTGTCTCTCTGTCCAGTCTCTCTTTTGGAGTGATGTTCATGAGAAAAAGCTTGTCTGAAATGTAGCTTCATGTCAAATTAGCATATGGCAACGACATATGGAAAGAAAATTGAATGACTGACTTCTCAGACTTGTGGAGGCAGAAGAAAATCAGAAGAGCCACATCTCTCTCTCTGCAAACGCAGCTGCCCAGTACACCATGCTCTCCCAGTAGACTGTTTCTGGCCAAGACAAGTGTCTTCACTGAAAAGAACACTGCCAAGAAACTGACCTTAGGGGACTGGAGGCAGCACAGTGTGATATTTACATCTCTTTGAAGTTGCTTTCAAGTTTTGAAAAGTGTTAAAAAAAAAAAAACCCTCAAACTCAATAGTGACTTGAAATATTTTTTGTTCCCTGGGAACAGATCTGAGGCTGAGATGGACCGAAAATGACATGTCTGCCTCACTCTTGTCAGTACCTATGTTTTCCACTGTGTTTCACAGCCAATCTAAAATAATGCAACCCAGCAGATTAATGATATTAAATGTATCCATCCAGGCCCCCTTTCTCATCTGTCTCCCAATTCAGTAGCTTGAGGTCCTTTTGAGAACATGTAACCCACAGTACATTACTTTGCTGTCCCATGCATTCTGAACTGGGAGCACTAATCCTCTCTGATTCTTTCGTTAATTTGAAAATGTTGCTAAATATTTCACACTATCACACCCTTCACAACATACTGCCAGGAATGAAAACTTTGAAGATGTTGCTTAATCCTTTATGGGAGTGATGGGTTGCTCTAAAGCTTTGTGAGTTTAATCAACTTGAAAAAAAAAATCCCATCATCTAGAAAGCTTATCCTATCTCCAAAAAAATGAAATGTAGAATATCAACTCTGATAATAATGTGGGGACCCCCTGTGGGGACAGTATACAAACAAAAAGTAAGATATGAAAACCTCATGAGGGAAGATTGTTGAAGAACACAGCAGAACTGTTCGTTCTTGTGCACTCTTGAGATATAATTACTGTGGTGGAGACCACATGCTCCTTTATAAACCCATCAGAAAAATTATTGTCTTCATAAATTTGTTTTTAAGGATTTCAGTCTTTGGCTACCAAATGATAACTTATTCTTACTTAGTGTCCAATATTTACCATTTCTGAACATATCCATGGATAAACTATCCTTTCAAGTCTGCATGAGCCTCTCTTACGTCCCACTGAAGTTGACCTTCAATCCCATGACACTGTGCACATTAGCCTTGATCACTTCACATTCATACCTGAAGTTCAGCTTAAATGAACTGAATAAGATTGAGCTTTAGGAATACTTTCTGTTTGACCCAAAACATGTTCAGTTTTGTTGGGCCCTTTTCATCTCATCAACATATTAAATATAATAAAATCTAACTTCCTTTTGAACTACTGAATGTTGATGGATCTTTAATAAAGGTCACCCATGTCCATTTCACATCTTTCACTCTAAAGTCGCATAACAGTGGCACACATCATTGTACACAGAAAACAGTGGACTTGGGTCTTAGTTCCAATTTTTTTTGAATGATTTGGCATCATTACTCCACTTAAAATATCTAGGTCTCTACTCTAGGCCATAGTATAACACTGATGGCCTGTGATATTGGGGAAAATTAATGTGTTTGTAACATGGAAGAGAGCATAGTTGTCCATAATGTGGACATAAGCCAGAGATTGAGGAGAAATACAGTCTTGGAAACCATCTGAGTTTATTAGAAAAGAGCAGCAACATCTCTGTGCCTTTTGTTCTTGTAGAAAGTGTTATCCTAGAGAATGCCCAGACCTTTCCTAGGGCATGGAGGGTTCAACAGGCTTAGGACATGGGGCCAACAGGCCAGTATAGGTAGATTGCCTTTGACTCTGGTCCTGATTTGTTTCCCTGACAGCCTTGGTCCTTTCCTCCCACTACCAACTACTCCTTGTACACATCACTCAGCTTTAAGGGCAAACACATTTCACCATCCACCTTCTGTTCTACAGCGAAGGCATATCCAGAGGCTCCTTGCTAGAGTGCTTACCTGTGTGTTAAACAACTGCAGCTAATGAAAAGAGACGCTGAGCCTCAGGCTTCTCATCTGCAGAACATGAATGGAAGTTTTATTGTTAGAATATCAGATAATAGTAGAGCCATAACATGTAAGTATGTATCTTCAGAATGAAATACATTCACTGTGAGTGGGCAGCATGACCACATCAGAGGTTCTACCCAGGAGCCTTCTCCCCTCACAGGAAGAGGGAGGGAAAATGTAAATGTGCTGATCTCTCAGTCAAATGTCATAGTTCCCATGGCATAATTCTAAAATCGAGCCTGCCAGATTCACACATAACTAGCAGTTTACTGGAGACAAACTTGGCTATGTTCAATTTAACAAGTAGTCAACGAAGAAGCTTGAACACACTCAGTATTCCCCTTACTGAATTTAGCACTAATGCCCAAATAAGATAGTACTTCATTTTAAAGCAGTGCTGTAAATATCTGCACATTTCCTCTTACTTGCAGAGTCAACAACCATACTATGTGATTATTATTTTTATTCTTATTATGATAACAAAGTCATTGGTAATGCTGCTAAGCCTTTGAATTTCCTAGAGGCTTATCACATTCTTTAACGTGACTCTTCCAAACTTACCCCCTTTTATTCCTTGAAAACCAGGATTATTTCTCTCTTTATTTTTTATCTAATACTCCTTTTTCATTGACACTCTCTACATTGAAACTTGTTCAAAGTGAATAAACTCTTCTAACCTTTTAGTTTCTTCTACTTGGCTTGGTTTTGGTGTTAATTTCAAAGGCCTGTCTAAGGAATACAACTAGTCTCTTAACTGGCCCTAAATATTGAAGTCTGTCTCAGAAACACTAATAGATCCTTAGTGGCTTTGATTTTTCACTTTTCTGATTCCTGATTGACACTTTACCATCTGTCATTGAAATCATGCAGTCTTCTAAATCTTAACAACCATTCATCGACCTTACATAGAGCAGATGGAGCACAAGTAGTCTATAACTCATGCTCCATGGACCTGCGGAGGGGTTCTAGTTAAAGAAGGAAGTGTCCTTGGCAAATCCATCTTCACATTTCCTCTCAAGTTCTTTCATAAGAAAAGAGCTCTTCTATCTAGAATTTTTTCAGTTTTGCTGTGTTGGAATTCACATTTCTCTTCTAGATAATTATTAGAGGATGTTGTTATTAAGGTGTAAAATATATATGATTACAGTCAAAAGAGTATCACTTGGTAGATGTTGCCCACTTATAACTTGGTAGCTCTTGCAGCAATTTGATTTGGATGTACAGAAAATACCAGGTTGAAAACCTTCATTCTTTTTCTGAGCCTTGTGACGATCTGTATCCCTTAAATGAAATGTCAGTGAATAACAGCTCTACAAGTAAAAAAAAAGTACAAAATTATAATGAAGAAAAATGTGTGAAGTGAACCTTGTATGGCTGGCAAAGCTAAAATATTTAACATCTAGCTATTTATAGAAAATCTTTCCTACCCTATGCATTAAATTGTGTCATTTGGTCTTAGGGTAAGATTTGGGAAGCTGGGGTGTCTGACCTGACAGCTGACCCTTTGTGCTGCTATATTTATATCCCAATTAAATTTCTTGAAGACAACAACTTAGGTCAGCACCATCCACTGTGTGCATAAGTCTAAAAATTATTGTATTTTCCAAGAACTAGATCCACTCACACATAGCTATTTGATTTTCAACAAAAATGCCAATGTATTTAATAATAAGAAACAAAATATAATGAAACCAGAGCTGAGGGTACCTTGTAGTAGAGCAATATCTAGCATAGATAAGATCTTGGAGTTGATCCACAGCTTGAAGGGTAAAAAAGCTAAAACAAATGATTATGTGGGTATTTTTCTATATGAATTTGACCTGGTCATGGTAGACCTAGACACATTATCACATTTTAAAAAGTATCTGTGGATATTTGTCTTGAGACTTACCCCAGCATGCATCAGCTGAGGAAAGACGATCATCCTTCCTAAAGTATGGTTGCTTTATTCGTTACACAGAAGTTCGGAACAGAAGAGGTGAAGAGGCTAAGCTTACTTTATGAGCCTCCAGGCTAGAAGTTATAACCTTAGTTGGGTTGCCAGCAGAAACCAGGGCACCACTGAAGCCTCTCCCGAGTCTCCATATTGTTAATTGTAGATCTCTGTATTTCTCAAAATCCAGAATCATAGGGAGAAATTCCTTAAATTCAATGCCTACCTATTTATCTATCTGACTACAAGCCTGCCTTCTATTTACTCTTTTGATTCTTTTTAACTTCACTAGCCCAATGGCTATCCCTCACCTATTTCATATGATATAAACAGGGTCCATCACTACTGACTGACCAAAGCAGAGCAGAAAAGGTAGCACATATGCCATTGAGAAGAAAACAGGAGAGACTACCCTTAATTACTTGGAAGTTACTTTCATGTAGCATGTACAGAAAGCAGAACCACAATTGACAGATAAATATTTCTACACCAAAGCTCAAAATGTGCATGCTGTAGTTGAAAACATATAATACATATAATAATCTCAAAAACAAACAAAGAAACAAACAAACAAAAACTAGAATTCATTTCCCAGCACCCACATTAGGCAGCTAATTGTCTATAACTCCAGATATAAGAGATCTGACATCTCTGGCTTCTGCAGGCATACACACATGCACAACCACACATGTTCTCTCTCTCTCAAACACACACACACACAGACACACACACACACATACACACACACACACACACACCAATACACACACATGATACACTCATATATATATTTTAAAAAAATATTTTCATAAAATGCAAAACTTCTGTTTGTCAAAAGATGTTAGAAATAATTAATAAGATGAATATTAAAGCTTCAGACAGAAACATATATGAAAAACATATTTCAGAACCCATTGTTTTTTCACATAGAATAGGAATTACTTCTGCTCAAAATGAAAAAAATATGCAATTTTAAAAATTCACCAAAAATTTTATTGGACATATCATAATAAAAGAGCTACATGATGGCTAATATACACATCAGAAAGTGCTTAACATAATTATCTTTGGGAAACTCAATTTAGACCTCTAATGAGATACCATATTCATTTACCAGAATGGCTAAAATTTAAAAAGATTGATGCCAATGTTTGAGAAAAAAAATGTAGAGCAACTGGGGATTTTCACCTTCTTGATAGGATTACAAAATCAAACATCTAATAGCTTATGACATTTTGACTCTAAGTTACTTCATAAGAAAAATAAAAATACATGTCTATAAAATTCTTAATTTTATAGTAATTGTACTCAACAATAGCCAAATAAGAGAAATGATTCAGGTTTCTATCATTAGAAAAACTGGTAACTAAATTTGTAATCTATTCAGTATAACGTAGTGGAAGAGGTTTCGTGACAACTCTAATAGAATATATAATTCTCAAGCACATGTAGAAAAACAAATTTTATACAAAGAATATGCTGCAGTATATTGACACTTCAGTAGCACAACTCCTAAACCTAAGCTTCAGAGATCATTGTGGACGAGGAGACAGAGAGGTTATAAGAGCCAGGGCAAGAGAAAATTTCCTGGGAGATTTTATCCGAGAAAGGTCATAGAAGCCACCCCCATGAAGTGTCATCAACATCACTCTATAATCAAAACCTGAGAGGGATATCAACAATAGGTATTCTGACCAGGAAGTGGGAAGTCTCACAGAGTCTCACCCCACGTCAGAATACAGGCAACCAAGGAATATTAACAACAGAAAAAATAAAATAGTCTTGTCCAGGGAAGAGCCTCCAATTTGTTTATCCAATGCCAAGTGATCAACCCTAAAATAATACTCATTCAAATAACATTATATGGACTATGTACACTGAGAAAATTGTATTTGTATTTTCATTGAAGTATACATATAGATCAACAATTAAAGAAATATAAGTATTGAGTTAGCCATGGTGACACATGCCTTTGATCTCAGCATTTGGGAGGCAGAGACAGGTGGATTTTTCTGTGCTTCAGGCGAGCCTTGACTACATAGTTTGTTCCGAAACAGAATGTGGGGAGAGAACATGCTTCAAAAAGAAAAAGAGAAAAGAAAGAAAAACAAACTAGAATGTGTGTGTGTGTGTGTGTGTGTGTGCGCGCGCGCACGCGCGCGCGCGCGTGCGTGCGCGTATGTGTGTGTATTCACCCTCCAAAAACAGATGTTGTCTACATCATTCTGACCTTCTAAGTACTTCTCTAGAGAAATGAAGAATCTGAGCATCCACTTGACAATCAAGCATATAAATATTATGAAGAATTTGAGTTTTTGTTTGTTTGTTTGTTTTCATTCCTTCTTTCTTTATTTTGGATCATTTCCAGTTCCAGTTTCCAGAGACAGAGAGCTGTAAATGAAGAAAACCTCATGGACAAGATTGATTGCTATAAGTTCTGGATTTTCTATTTTAAAGCTGTGTAACCTTAGGATAAAAGAGATATCAATATCCCATTCTTATTTTTAAAAGGCAACCATAAAATAATGAGAACATATATTCTATTTTATGCAAGATGCTGGCATGTACTAATTACTGTAGAATAGTTTTCTATGATTATTTTATATTTATACTTAGCTTAATATATTTTATCTCTATAAATATATTCTTAAATTATTATTTGTTTTGATATGTATACATACAAGATCATAGTTTACATTAAGTATAATTTGCTTTAACTTTCAATATATATAAATTTATGGATTTTTTCTAATACAATCTGTGATAATAAGCTTTATTAATGTTTGAAAAACTTTCAAAATATTTTAACATACTGGCCATAATTGTTATTTCTCCTGTTCATAAATATAAGAACTATTTTAATATTTTTAACATAAAAACAGTAGCACTCAGGTCATTTCTCATCTTGGGAGAATATATGTTTATATCTATATAATACAATCTTCTGTGTGTGTGTGTGTGTGTGTGTGTGTGTGTGTGTGTGTGTGTGTTTCTAACATGGTTTGGTGAGTATCCTCTATCAGTATCATCTTAATGTGAAAAGTATGTTAGAGATTCACAGACTTCATATTTTAAAACATATATAAATAGATCACATTTAGGAGTCTATTTTCATATATATCAGTATTTTTGAAAAATTGTTGACCATGTTGCAAAGAGTTATGGAATTTCAGTTTCTTTTTGATAAAAATCTTCTTAATTTTCATAAAAGTGACAAAAATAATTCACAATTAAAGGGTTGCTATTGATCTAGACAACCACAGAATATATTTCAAAAGGATTGAACAAATATAGTCTTTATGAAGGACCATATCTTAACAGCAGAGTAATTCAAATGCATCTGAATTGTGTCTCTGGGTAGATGAAGCTTCTTTAAAGGGGCACTCTAATTAATAAATGCATTAGGCTTTGGTCAATAACACAGAGAAATGTTTTATATGCTGTACTAGCAGCCTCAAATAGAAGGCTTTCCACACTTTGACTCTGGTAATGACCAGTTCTCTGATGAAGAACAGGATGATCAACAGCTGGGGATAATCTTAGAGTGTCAGATTTAAGCCTATGTTGGGTTTTACTCAAGCCTCATCTTTGATATAGATTGATTGCAATGAATAGCTAAGCAATTAATTAGAAAATAGATAAACTTTATAATTAAAACTGAGTCAGGGTCTAGTATTTTTTCTTTATTAGATATTTTCTTTATTTACATTTCAAATGATATTTCCTTTCCAGGTTTCCCCTCTGAAGCAAACCTCTATTCCCTTCCCCCACCCCCTGCCCACCAACCCACCTTCTCTAGCTTCCTGGCCCAGGTATTCTCCTACACTGGAGTATAGAAACTTCACAGGACCAAGGGCCTCTCCTCTGCTACACAGTCAGCTAGGGCCATGAGTCCACCATGTGTACTCTATGGTTGGTGGTTTAGTCATGAGAGCTCTCAGGGGATTGGTTAGTTCATATTTTTGTTCCTTCTATGGAGCTTCACAACCCTTCAGCACCTTGAGTCCTTTCTCTAGCTCCTTTGTTGGGGACCCTGCACTCAGTCCAATGGATGACTGTGAGCCTCCACTTCTGTATTAGTCGGGCACTAGCAGAGTCTCTTAAGAGACAGCTATATGTGGCTCCTGTCAGCTAGCACTTGCTGGCATCCACAATAGTGCCTGGGTTTGCTGATTGTATATGAGAAAGATCCCCAGGTGGGGCAGTCTCTGGATTGTCCTTCCTTCAGTCTCTGCTTCACACTTTGTCTCTGCAACTCCTTCCATGGGTATTTTGTTCCCCCTTCTAAGAAGGATCAAAGTATCTACACTTTGGTCTTCCTTCTTGAGATTCGTGTGGTTTGTGGCTTGTATCTTAGGTATTCTGCGCTTCTGGGCTAATAGCCACCTATCAGTGAGAGCAGACCATGTGTGTTCTTTTGTGATTGGGTTACCTCACTCAGGATAATATTCTCCAGATATATCCATTTCCCTAAGAATTTCATAAATTCATTGTTTTTAATAGCTGAGTAGCAGTCTATTGGATAAATGTACAACATTTTCTGTATCCATTCCTCTGTTCGGGGACATCTGAGTTGTTTTCAGCTTCTGGTTATTATAAATAAGGTTGCTATGAACATATTGGAACATGTGTCCTTATTACATGTTGGAGCATCTTCTGGGTATATTCCCACAAGTGGTATAGCTGGATCTTCTGGTAGTACTATGTCCAGTTTTCTGAGGATCCTCTGAACTGATTTCCAGAGTGGTTGTACCTGCTTGCAATCCCACCAGCAATGAAGGAATGTTCCTCTTTCTCCACAACCTCTCCACCATCTGCTGTCACCTGAGGGTTTTTCCCTAGCCATTCTGACTGGTGTGAGGTGGAATCTCAGGGTTGTTTTGATTTGCATTTCCCTGATGACTAAGGATGTTGAACATTACTTTAGGTGCTTCTCAAGCATTCAATATTTCTCAGTTGAGAATTCTTTGTTTAGCTCTGTACTTCATTTTCTAATAGTGTTATTTGGTTCTCTGGAGTCTGACTTCTTAAGTTCTTTGTGTATATTGGATATTAGCCCTCTATCTGATGTAGAATTGGTAAAGATATTTTCCCCCAACTGTTGGTTGACATTTTGTCCTATTGACACTCTCCTTTACCCTACAGAAACTTTGCAATTTTATGAGGTTCCTTTTGTCTATTGTTGATCTTAGAGCATAAGCCATTGGTGTTGTGTTCAGGATATTTCCCCCTGTGACCCTGTGCTCAAGGCTCTTTCCCACTTCTTTTTTTCTATTAGTTTCAGTGTATCTGACGTTATGTGAGGCCCTTGATCCACTTGGACCTGAGCTCTGCACAAGGAGATAAGAATGGATTGCTTTGCATTCTTCTACACTCTAACCACCAGTTGAGGCAGCACCATTTGTTGAAATTGCTGTCTTTTTCCCACTGGATGGTTTTAGCTCCTTTGTCAAAGATCAAATGACCATAGGTGTGTAGGTTCATTTCTGGGTCTTCAATTCTGTTCCATTGATCTACCTGCCTGTCACTGTACCAATACCATGCAGTTTTTATCATAATTGCTCTGTAGTACAGCTTGAGATCAGGGATGGTGATTCTCCTAGAAGTTCTTTTATTGTTAAGAATAGTTTTCACTATCCTAGGTTGTTTGTTATTCCAGATTAATTGGCAAATTGCTCTTTCTAACTCTGTGAAGAATTGAGTTGGGATTTTGATGGGGATTGCTTTGCATCTGTAGATGGCTTTTGGTAAGATGGCCATTTTTACTATATTAATCCTGCCAATCCATGAGCATGGGAGATCTTTCCATCTTCTGAGATCTTCTTCAATTTCCTTCTTCAGAGTCTTGAAGTTCTTGTCAAACAGATCATTTACTTGCTTAGTTAGAGTCATAACAAGGTATTTTATATTACTTGTGACTATTGTGAATGGTGTTGTTTCCCTAATTTCTTTCTCAGCCTGTTTATCCTTTGTGTAGAGGAAGGTCAATAATTTGCTTAAGCAATTTTTATATCCAGCTACTTTACTGAAGTTGTTTATCAGGTTTAGGGGTTTTCTGGTGGAATTTTTGGGGTAATTTAAGTATACTATCATATCATCTGCAAATAGTGATAATTTGACTTCTTACTTTCCAATTTGTATCCCTTCGATTTCCTTTTGTTGTCTAATTGCTCTGGCTAGGACTTCAGTACAATATTGAATATGAAGGAAGAGAGTGGGCAGCCTTGTCTAGTCTCTGATTTTAGTGGGATTGCTTCAAGTTTCTCTCCATCTAGTTTGATGTTGGATATTGGTTTGCTGTATATTGCTTTTACTATGTTTATGTATGGGCTTTGAATTCCTGATCTTTCCAAGACTTTTATCATGAAGGGGTGTTGGATTTTGTCAAATGCTTTCTCAACATCCAATGAGATCATCATATGATTTTTTTTTGTATGCCAGGGAAGTACATTTTATTTTTTGTTTGTTTGTTTGTTTTTATTTTTATTAGATGTTTTCTTTAGAAGCTGATAGCCATCCATTGGACTGAGAATAGAATCCCCATGAAGGAGCAAGAGAAAGGACCCAAGGAGTTGAAGGGTTTGCAGCCTCTTAGGACAAACAACAATATGAATTAACTAGTACCCTCAGAGCTCCCAGGGACTAAACCATCAACTAAAAGTACATGTGGTGGTACTAATGGCTCCAGCAGCATATGTATAGCAGAGGATGGCTAAGTTAGTCATCAGGGGAAGGAGAGGCCCTTGGATCCTGGGAAGATTCTATGTCCCAGTGTAGGGGAATGCCAGGGCAAGTAAGAAGGAAGGTGTAGGGTAGTGAGCAGGGGAGGAGGAAGGGAACAGAGGTTTGTTTTAGTTTTTGTTTTTTTTATTTTATTTTTTTCTCTTTTTTGGGGGGGTAGGGGAACTTGGGATAGGAGATATTATAAATAAATTCCATGTGGTTTTTTCCTTTGAGTTTGTTTACGTAACAGATTACATTGATGGGTTTCTATATATTGAACCATCCATGCATTCTTGGGATGAAGCTTACTTGGTCATTATGGATAAATATTTTGATGTGTTTTTGGATTCACTTTGCTAGAATTCCCTTGAGTATTTTCGCTTAAATATTCATAAAGGAAATTGGTTTGAAGATCTGTTTCTTTGTTGGGTCTTTGTGTGGATTAGGTATCAAAGTAATTGTAGCTTCATAGAACGAATTGGGTAGAGTACCTTCTGTTTCTATTTTGTGGAATAGTTTGAGGAGTATTGGTGTTAGGTCTTATTTGATGGTCTGATAAAACTCTGCTCTAAACCCATCTGGTCCTGGACTCTTTTTGGTTGGGAGACTATTAATGACTGTTTCTATTTCATTAGGGGATATGGGAATGTTTAGATTGTTTATGTGATCTTGAGTTAACTTTGGTAAATGGTATATGTCTGGATAATTGTCCATTTTATCCAGGTTTTCCAGTTTCGTTGAGTATAGGCTTTTGTAGTACGAACTGATGATTTTTTGGATATCTTCAGTTTCTGTTGTTATGTCCTTTTTCATTTCTGAGTTTATTAATTAGGATACTGTCTCTGTGCTAGTCTAGTTAGTCTGGCTAAAAGTTTATCTATTTTGTTGATTTTTGTCAAAGAACCAGATCCTGGTTTGGTTGATTCTTTGTATAGTTCTTTTTGTTTCCACTTGGTTGATCTCAACCCTGAGTGTGATTATTTTGCTACTCCTCTTGGGTGAATTTGCTTCTTTTTGTTCTAGAGCTTTTCAGATGTGCTGTCAAACTGTTAGTATATGCTCTCTCCTGTTGCTTTTTGGAGGCACCCAGAGCTATGAATTCTCCTCATAGCTTTCATTGTATCAAGTAAGATTGGGTGTGCTGTGGCTTCATTTTCATTAAACTCTAAAATGTCATTAATTTTGTTCTTTATTTCTTCCTTGACCAAGTTATCATTGAGTAGAGTGTTGTTCAGCTTCCATGTGTATGTGGGCTTTCTATTTTTTATGTTTTTATTGAGGACCAGCCTTAGTGATCTGATAGGTTGCATGGAATTATTTCAGTCTCCTTGTATTTGTTAAGGCCTGTTCTTTAACCAATTATATGGTCAGTTTTGAAGAAGGTACCATGAGAAGAAGGCATATCCTTTTGTTTTAGGATAAAAAGTTCTATAGATATCTGTTAAATCAATTTGTTTCATAACTTCTGTTAGTTTCACTGTGTCTCTATTTAGTTTCTATTTCCATGATCTGCCCATTGTTGAGAGTTGGGTGTTAATATCTCCCACTATTATTGTGTGCAGTGAAATGTGTGCTTTGAAATTTAGTAAAGTTTCTTTTATGAATGTGGATGCTCTTGCATTTGGTGCAAAGATGTTTAGAATTGAGAATTCATCTTGGTAGATTTTACCTTTGATGAGTATAAAGTGTCCCTCTTTATCTTTTTTGATAACTTTAGGTTGAAAGTTGATTTTATTCAATATTAGAATGTACTCCAACCCATGGGTAGTTCAGCAGGGACCTATGGCATGAGAGAGAGACTGAGGCTTGACAAGAGACATGAAGATTGAGAGCAAGACAGGTCTCTGATCAAGCTCTGAAAACTTTACTTCAGGGATGCCAATATAAGCATAAACAAAAGGAGGATTCAAGGAGGAGGGAAGAGCCCCAAGGACTTTGCAAAAGCCACATGGCAATCTTCAGTTTCTGGTTCCAGAAACCAGCAGTCACAGTGTCCTCCACACCCACAAATATTCTTACTATTAGACTATACATGTTCTCTCAGGGTTGTATGTGTAAGTTATTAAATTTCCACAAGGCCATGGTTAAGGCCATGGTTCTCAGCAAGAATGGCTACTCCAGCTTGTTTCTTGGACCAATTGTTGGAAAATTGTTTTCCAGCCTTTTACTCTAAGGTACTATCTGTCTTTGTCACTGAGGTGGGTTTCCTCTATGTAACAAAATGTTGGGTCCTGTTTACATAACCAGAATATTAGTCTATGTCTTTTAATTGGGGAATTAAGTCCATTCATATTAAAAGATATTAAGGAAAAATAATTGTTGCTTCCTCTTATTTTTGCTCTTAGAGTTAGAATTCTGTTCATGTGGCTATTTTCTTTTAGTTTTGTTGAAATATTATTTTCTTGTTCTTTCTAGGTTGTAATTTCCCTCCTTGTGTTGTAGTTTTCTGTTTATTATCCTTTGTAGGGCTGGATTTGTGGAAATATATTATGTAAATTTGGTTTTGTCATGGAACACCTTGATTTCTCCATGTATGGTGATTGAGAGTTTTGTTCAGTACAGAAGCCTGGGCTGGCATTTGTGTTCTCTTATGGTCTGTATGACAACAGCCCAGCATCTTCTGGCTTTCATAGTCTCTGGTGAGGAGTCTGGTGTAATTCTGATAGGTCTGTCTTTATATGTTACTTGACCTTTTTCCCTTACTTTTTAAAATATTCTTTCTTTGTTTAGTGCATTTGATATTTTGCTTATTATATGACAGGAGGAATTTCTTTTCTGGTCCAAACTGTTTGGAATTCTGTAGGCTCCTTGTATGTTCATAGGAATCTCTTTCTTTAGGTTAGGGAAATTTTCTTCTATAATTTGTTGAAGATATTTACTGGCCCTTTAAGTTGGAAATTTTCACTCTCTTCTATATCTATTATCCTTAGTCTTGGTCTTCTCATTCTGTCCTGGATTTCCTGGATGTTTTGGGTTAGGATCTTTTTTCATTTTCCCTTTTCTTTAACTATTGTGTCAATGTTTTCTATGCTGTCTTCTGCACCTGAGATTCTCTCTTCTATCTCTTGTATTCTGTTGGTGATGCTTGCGTTTATGGCTCCTGACTTCTTTCCTAGGTTTTCTAAATCCAGAGTTGCCTCCCTTTGTGATTTCCTTATTGTTTCTACTTCCATTTTTAAATCCTGGATGGTTTTGCTCAATTCCTTCATCTCTTTGCTTGTGTTTTCCTGTAATTTTTAAAGGGATTTTTGTGCTTCCTCTTTAAGGGCTTGTACCTGTTTATCTGTGTTCTCCTGTATTTCTTTAAGAGAGTTATTTATGTCCTTCTTAAAATTCTCTATCAGCACCATAAGATATGAATTTAAATCTGAATCTTGCTTTTCTGGTGTGTTGGGATATCCAGGACTTGCTGTGGTGGGAGTATTGGATTCTGATGATGCCAAGTAGTCTTGGTTTCTGTTGGTAAGATTCTTGTGTTTGCTTTTTGCTATCTGGTAATTTCTGATTCTAGATGTTCTTGCTCTCTCTGCTGTGAGCTTGTCCTTCCTGTGGGTCTGTAAGTCTGTGTCAGCATTCCTGGGAGACCAGCTTTCTCCTGCCAAGACCAGTGCACAGAGGGCTTTGGAGTAACCATACCTCCTGGGTGCAGATGGGGGCAGGAAGGACCCTGTCCCAGCTGCTCTATTGCTTCTGGGGCCTGTGCTTCCTGGCTGGTTCTGACTTTAACAGTTACCAGAGAGAAAGTGATGATCTCACTTGAGTCCAGGAGTCAGAGCACAACCTGGAGATATGCTCTCTGCTGGCAGGAATGGTGCACAGAGGGCCGTGGAACAGCCCCACCTCCTGGGTGCAAATGGAGGCAAGAAGGACAATGTGGCAACTGCTCTGCAGTTTCTGAGGCCTGTGTGCTCCTGGCTGGTCCTGCCTTAGACAGTAAAGGAGAGAAAATGGCAATCTCACCTGGGCTCAGAGCACTCCCTGAAAACTTGGTCTTGTCAGGGCCTAGTTTATGAAATTTGGGTCATTTTTAGTAATTCTAGGTTACAAAAAGTATTCCTTTGAGATTATATATATATATATATGTGTGTGTGTGTGTGTGTGTGTGTGTTTCTTATTAAAAATCCAATGTCAATAGAAATTGTGAAGAAAATAAATGCACACAGTTTTCTTGTATTCATAAAATAAACTATCTGATTTCAAATATCTAGTGAGTATTTATTTTATGAGTGTTAGTTTATTCAGTATCTGAGCCTTTAGTAAAATCTATCAGAGTAACAAAGGTCTGTTTTCTTTCATTATTTTCACATTGTAATAAGTCCTGTTGCTTGCTTGAAGAAATATCTTTCCAGGGCACAGTTACAAGAGGTTCAGTGGAAAACTAAGCCATCATGTATATATATATATATATATATATATATATATATATATATATATATCCAGAAGAGCCTACTCTGTTGCCAATTAACCAGTATAAAAGGAAGGGTGGGTGGGACATTCTGGTTAAATGATAGTGGAAGATAAAAACTTCAAAATTCTGAAGGTCTAAGAGCTAGCCAGAGACTGGCTTCAAAGGCCAGCCTCATTGCTCCTTCATAGGGACCCAGAGGCCCTTCCTTTTCCAGTGAGCTCAATTAGCCCCTTTGCTCCATGACATCACAAAGAAACTGGTTTCAATTGTGCTTCAAGAGTCTTTTACACACAAGAATTAAATGAGGCTGTCTCGTTTAATTTCAGTTAATGTATGTGTAGTTTCTGAGATGGAATTGCTCAGTTATAACACTGAGCTTGGAGCCAGACCGGCTGATTAATTCCTAGCTCTTTGAAGTGCTTTCTTTTCTTATCTTTAGCCATACAGACCTAACTACAGCCTGAGGAGAGCCGAACCTCAGGCTGGGAGAGATTTTTGTCTCCTCTCCACAGAGAAGAACAGAGAACAGATAAACACCATGGCAGGCAGGAAACTGACAATGAACCAGAAACTTGTTGCTGATTTTGATAAATATGTGGGACGTTGCAAAACCTCAAAATGCATACTACAACATCCTTATATCCAATTTTCAATTCCTTGTCACACTGTGCAATTCTAATTGAAAATTACTACTGCCTAGGCACTAACATTACCCTAAAGATGTCCTAGTTAGTTCCAGTTGGAGTTTTTACATAAAATAAGCATTAGCTACAACAAGAAAGTAAAGGAGAGGATGAATTCTATGAGTCATTATGGCGCCAATTAGAGCACTTTCCCAGCTTTTATTGTATAACCTTTCAAAATCCTCAGATAATCTGCTTGGCAATTTGCAAGGGAGTTCATTTTTGATCTTCAAAACATACATATATGAGTATATACACATATACACACACACATATGTACACATATACATACACACAGATAAATAGATAGATAGATAGATAGATAGATAGATAGATAGATAGATAGATAGATAGACAGATAGATAGGTAGATACATGCACCATGAATATCCTAATAAACAGACCAACATAGCAGAGCATAGCTTCCTGCCTAAGATGAGAAGTGGGTGGATACCTGAAGGTAATTAAGATTGCACTTCCTGATTTCCTATGCACTCGTAAACACACCCCACTTTGTCTCCCACCGGCTGGATATGAGTAACTGTCTTTTCTAAAAATATGTCCAGATAAGTATAGGCTGAGCAGGCAACTTTGAAACACATTAACATCTCTTCTTCGTCTCATGGACTAGACTGCCAGGTGAAACAACACACACCAGCAGCAAAGCCATGTTTGTAGGCATCATTGATGCCCAAGAGTCACACAGTAAACTAAAGTCTTGCCAAGGAACTTTTAAGAGCAGATTGGAATGGCTTAGCCACTTGAGGAAACAAAACTATTAAAACTAAGCTGGCTTCAAAAGTGTTCCTCTCTGAGCTCTTCAATATTTGCTCAAATAAACATCCAAAGCACAGAAGGAAGTCAAGAAACCTAAACACCCAAGGCTTTGTACTGGAGGAGCACCCATACTGAAACCTGCTATTTCCTTTTTGGGGAAACTTGAAACTGTGCTGAATGCAGAGATTCACAGGACAGAAAACAGACATTTATAATAGTGGTTTTTTTTTTTTTCAATGCTTGATCACTAATGTGCTGGTTGGTTCTGACAAATTTTGGTGATACTGATGAAAGGCTATGTGATCTTATAAAATAAAAGTGTTTCTAGAGTAATACCATAGCAACAGAATGCTCCAGTTATGATGTCTAAATGTGGACTGCCTGAGGAGGAGAATATTCTCCTCATTATTATTTCAGGATTACATAAGGATAAAATAGTGATGGTTAGGTACAGATCATGGTGTGTGGAGATACAGCCACGACATGAAGGGCTAAATCTATTTCATGTCAATATCTATATGTTTATAAAAGAGATATTCCATATGTAAGAAATTTTGTCCAAAGAGTGTGTTTAAATTTTGCCAAAACTAAACAATTGAAAATCATGAACATCTTTTCCTCTGTCATAGGCATGAAAAATTTTAAAAAGCATGAATTATAAATATTAACTAATAAGACAACTTTTAAAACTCCTTAATTCTAAATTTCTTCTTTTGAAGTATAGAAAGAATATTGCACTTTGGAGTATGTCTATGATAGAGCTGTTACTGATTGGGCACCTGTTATATAACCAGCATTATGCTAATTGTCTCCTTTATTGCAAACCACTGAGAGGCAACTAATGTGTGCTTCATTTTGGGAAACATAGATAAGACAATGACGTGACAACACACCCAAAATTCCATGGTCAGCTAGTAGCCGAAGTCTCATAATAGTTTCTCTGTTGTCCTTTCCAATACTCACTCCTTTCTTTCTCTTGTTGCTCTTACAGTCTCATCCCCTCTCTATTGTATATAGTTATCCTGCTAATTATTCCTCTGCCCCCTGCTGAAAACTATATGAAGCACATTATTCTCTAAAATCACAGGACTTCAGGTGATATAGCCTGGTGCACAGGGTAGACAAAGCTTTCCAAAGCCTTCTGAGACACCTTGCACAGTGGCTATCTGTCTATGCAGTGTTACCCAAATATACATCCTCCATTTCTAATGTTCTTCCAGGGCTCTTTTTTTCTTTTCCAAACCCTCTTATCTCTTCATGATTCCTACAGGAACTAAGTACTATTATGATTTTTATTCCAGTATAAATGATGTAAACATTAAAAAGTTTTGATCATTAAGGTCACAGAATGGTATTAGAAAGTAAAATATTTTCATGTACTTGTAAAGTTTTTTTTTTTCTGTTTTGTAAAACAGCAAGGTGGTTCTAATGTTCTGCAAAGAAAGTTAAAAATAATATTTACATTTGCATATATTCAATACTGTAAAATGTCATTTGTCACTTGAACATGTCCAAGGCTTCATTTATGTTATTGGAAAAAAATACATGACTGTGAGAATGTTTGCTCTTGGAAATAAATGTTCATCAAGTTCTCTACATATATAAAGCAAATGAATCTTCACTGTAGAACCCAGGCCAACATTTTCTGCTTTCTTCCCATAACAATACCTCTTGGCATAAGTCTCCAAGTGTATTTCTATAATGTACTGTGTCTTCAGAATTTTTCATTCTTCCCTCAGAAAACCAAATAATGTCTTGAATAAATCGTTGGCTTAAATTTACTTCTGTTCTAGTCCAATTCTTCCACAAATAAAACCTAAAGCATATCTTGAACGCTATCCACGGATGCTTTTCTTTCTTTTGCTGTAATTGGCAGCAAGCATGGGTGCTATCCAAAGTGTTGATCACTAGGAAGCACTACAGTTCAAAGAGCAGAACCTGATACTTCTACAAAAGTCAAGAAGTACTTTTGTAGTTCATTATTTTCATAGTTTGAATTTCCCTTTACTTTTCTCCAACTTATTAATTGATATAATTATTACAAATGGTTTGATCATCTAGAGGGAAACTAAATTCCTTTTTCTGCACCCTGAATATTTGTTAATTTGAGTCTATAAAACTATCTGACAGTGGAGAAGTTGTCAGGAAACAGGAATCCAAATAAAATTTAATAATATGTAAATATTTGAAAGTCACCAAAATTCAAGGATTCAAAAGAGATTCAGATATGTCTGTAGCTAACTTTGAACTTTATAAACAGAGTAAGTGATTTCGGGAGTTCTGACTAGGTTCTATGATACACACTGTTCACAGAGAGAGTTCATCTGGCTCTGGCTCTGCTATCACTTTATTCACTCTTCCTATGAATTAATCTTCTAAAAGTACTGGTAGGAGCAGTGCCATAGGAAAAATCCTTTCCAGTAGTTCATCGGGAGAAGAGCAGGAGGAAAATGGGAAGAATGGTGCCAGAGGTCAGAGAGACCTTGGTTTTACTTAGTTCAAAGCATTAAACATGGCAAAACATCAAACTCAGAGTTTTGAGTTTCTGGGGCACAACACACAATTCGAGGCTTAAAGTTGCAAATCGGGAATTTGAAATTAGGTCATTTTTTTTTTATCCTTTGACTTCAAATACACCTGAATAATCCCATTAAGGATTCTTTGGAAACCTTGAAGAATAAAACGATCATCCAAAATTCAAGCTTCGAATCAGAAAAAAAAAAAAAA
>JADRCD010131958.1:14679-25755 GCA_019843815.1 Montemys delectorum | reverse complement strand
AAGAAGAAGAAGAAGAAGAAGAAGAAGAAGAAGAAGAAGAAGAAGAAGAAGAAGAAGAAGAAGAAGAAAATGCTGATATCGTTTTGTGAGGGAATAAATTGGTTTTGATCAATTCATAGGGTCCATAACAACTGGAACAGAGGCTATCCCAAAAAAATTGTTACCTATGTAAGGGATAAGTTCTTCTACCTGGGCTGCCTTCTCTGGCCTCAATGGGATAGGAAGGGCTTAGCTTTCCAGAGACTTAACATGCTAGGGTGAGTGGATACTCAGCAGGGAAGGGGATGGGAATGGAGATAAGATTTTGGGAGGCAGTGACCCAGAGGGAAGCAGTAGGCAGGGTTTAAAGTGAATAAGTAAAAAAAAATAATAATAAATTCTAAAGAAAGAAAAAGAAAATGCTGATGTCTTTTGTGAGGGAAAGAACAGTTTTTATTCAATACGAAGGAACCTGTTGGCTTCCCAGGAGTCCCACCACTCTCAACTGCAGGAATACCGAATCTCCAACTGGTCTCTTGCTTGTTCTCCAAAACTGTGTTAGGGAAGACTTTAAATTACTGAGTCTGCATTTTAAAAATGATACAATAAGGTGGATTATAGTCTTATGGTGATAGAGCTACTAAGAACATTCTTGTTCCTGATGTTACTACAATACTATTAAAGTTATAGCACAAATTTTTATGTCTGTTGTAAAGATAAAAAAAATTACTGAGGCTGTAAGACCCTGTGAGACCCTCAGAGACTCTTAGCCCAGACGTGCTACCACACAAACCACAGATGGACATAGATTGCTGCAATAACATGAGGTTTATTGATCCAACGTGTGTGGCCAACGCATGTGGGGTTGCTCATCCAAGCAGGAAGAGGCAACAACGATTTCAGAAAGCACACATCTTTTATACTGTGCAGAGGCAACAGGGCTAGTTGCCTTATTCCGATTGGTTCAGTATCAAACAAAGGATCTATTCCGTGATTGCTTGGCTTGCTCAAGGGGGCTGCTCTTGGCTACATTGCCCCCTTACCTAACTCTTGTACCTGGAAGGCTCCTGGAACGGGATGTGCTGGAAAGTACTGGAATTTTTGTAAGGTCAGGGTGTTCTTGGACCCCAGTACAGGGAAGGTAGAACATCTAATCTTGTTCTTACAGGTTATGTTCTGGTCAGTTTTTAGTTCATCCCAGCCCTCCTGACCTTTAAAAACCTTGTCTTTCTTATACAAGCAGATGTCTCTATTGTAGGTAATTTTGGCTTATTATTTCTTTCTCAAAAGTCCTTGTTTTTACCTTTATTTCTATATTCCCCAAAACTTGGTTTCTACAGCTTTGTTTTTCACATTATTACTTCAAATCAAATCCTGGGAAGCTTTCTTCACATCTGGAGAGGGTTAATATTTATCACAAAACCAAATGCAAATTCAACAAAATAGAACCTGGCAAGTCTCATTGTCAAAGTATGGGTGACATTTGTGTGAGATTCTGTAAGCAAAACACAATATTTACTGGAAAAAAATAGGAAGTGGGTTGAAAATTGCTATGACATGTTTTATTTTATATATGAAATTTATCATTATCTTACCAGGGTCCACATGTGGATATTAGAAAGGAACATGTATAAAAACTAGTTTTGCCTTTCCACACTGTGGCACCATATTGGTGCCAAGTGAAGCAGAATGAGAGGTCCAGCCCTGGAGGGCTGAATATCCACCATTCACAAATCTCCAAGGTGCCCTAAGCATTTAAGAAGCACAGAGTTCAAGTAACTAATTGGGAAAGAGACCCTTTTGGTGTTGGAGAGAGGGAAAAGAGAGAAGCATACCTGGATGTTGTACTCTGTCACACCAATCAGTAATGCCAGTGCCACGCGTTGCTCCAGGTCTGGGTACTTGCACTGATCAAAATGCTCTTGCAGCAGGCACATTTGTTCTTTGGAGTACACAGTGCGTTCCTTTTGCCACTTTCTTGGAACCACAAGGCCAGATTGTTTGTCACAATATTTATCTGACTGTGCCATAGGTCCTATAGAAACCTGGAAACCAGATTCACTGAAACCACATCTTCTCAGAGTTGGTAAACCCAGGCCCATTACAGGACCTGGTTGCATCTGGATACTTGATTTTCTTGATGTTACCTTGAACACTTGCTGATGTAGGTCTGTTTCAGGGACTGAAAGACAGTTGTGTTGGACATCTTGGGGTCACTAGGGGACTCTGACACATATGAAAAGGTTAGTTTCTTGTAGGCTTTTTAGGCACTTGGAAACTGGTTTCTAAGGGTGTATTTAAAGACATTTGGAATTTTTAATGCAAGAAGGAACTTTTGACCATCTATGTGTTCTGAATTGATTGGTGAACATTTCTGTACTGAAGAATCTGGGAAAAGGAAACACATCATAAAAGCTCCAGAGAGCATTCGTCTACCCATTAGACCTACTCAGCGTTTGCTCTGGACATCTTATGAAGCAGGATCAGTCAGGAGCCTCAGTTTTCCTGACCAACTGCCTCTTTCTTTTTTTTCTTTTTTTTCAAGACAAGGTTTCTCTGTGTAGCCCTGGCTGTCCTGGAACTCACTCTGTAGACCAGGCTGGCCTCGAACTCAGAAATCTGCCTGCCTCTGCTTCCTAAGTGCTGGGATTTAAGTCATGCACCACCACCGCCCGGCAACCAACTGCCTCTTGTTTCCCAATCTCAGTATTCTCAGTATTGCAATAAACATGCAGTTAGCTCTTGTGTTAATATCACACTTTCAGACCACGAAGGAGGGCAATTGAATGTTGTCTCCTAAGGTTTAAAACTCATAGAACCCCTTCATTTCCACTGATGCTCTCTCTCTAAACAAGGAGTCAAGGGCTGTGGAATAGGCAGCATCCAAGTGATCCCATCCCACAACCATCTCCTACACAAGAGCGTTGATGATCTAATTACCCAGTATAGCATAAGGCTCCTACGCCTAACCTAGACCTACTCTAGTACTGAAACTCTACCCCAAGGACTGGGCCTTAACTGAATCTCCACCCAGGAGCCTCCCATAGGCTCCTCCTTTCATCCCCTCACATCCAGCAGACATTCACACCCTGTGGACACACTCAGTCTACAAATATAACTTATGGACCTTGGACAGGTGGAAGATATCTTTTCTTGAGACAAGTTTTGTCTGTATGACTTTAGATGTCCTAGAACTCGATTTGGAGACAAAGCTGAACTCGAACTGGCAGAGATCCACCTGCCTGTGACCACCCAATCCAGTGCCTGAGATAAAGGCATGTAACACCACAATGGACCCATTCTTTGGGGATTCCTGCTCTCTTTGGGTTCCATCCGGAAGAAATTTGTCCTTTACTCTTCTATGACCATCTCAAGAAATGTGTCTCTTCTCATACTGTTGCCCAGAGGACCTGCGTATGCCTGCCCAGTGCTGTCACCTTGCATTAACCCTCTTTCTCTCTTTCTTTTTTTCTTTCTTTCCTTCTTTCTTTATTCCTTTCTTTTTCAAAATTGAGACATGGTCCTCTTGTACATGTACCTCAATTCCTGGATCACACTATACAGACAAGCCAGCCCTCAATATCACAGAGTCCCACTGCCAATGACTCCTGAGAACTGGGATTAAAGGTATGGTCCACACACCCAATATGGTTACCCCTTCCTGTTGAATGAGGGCCTGCTTAGACATAAACCTTCCTAAGTGTCACACTTTTTAGCCAAAATACCATCATACTGCCATCATGCCGTATCTTGGCCATCCTAGACCCTACTTTCGTCCCAAGACCACTGGAGATCTCATTGTGAGTTCATCCTAGTCCTGCATGCACATTTGAAGAGGAATAAATCAGAGAAACTGCACAGTTCAAACCTCCTCTAGTCAAGCCACTCCATCTATTGATTCAGGCTTTCTATACAACACATGGCTCAGGCCAGTGCCTAGAATGGAGCACAGAGCACCTGGGTGCCTCCCTAATGCTCATTCACAGGCTGTTCCAATCCTTGCACCTGACTGATCCTCAGTGTCCACATGTATGGGATAAGCCAAAACATCTCCTAATTTACATATTTTCTGCCTATTTACAGCACATACATCAGACTTTACCAATCAAATACCCATACAAGCCACAGAATGTTATCCAAGCCCCTCCTCCACTAGCTCCCAGTTTTCTCCACCATGATATCCCCTTCACACAGCAACCTTAGACATTTCATGCAGCCCACCAACTCAACAGGGATCCAGTGGTCTGCTGCAGCTTGCCCAAATCCTCTGTTTGACTTCTGTTCAAATGGCCTGCACTTACATATCTCTCCAAACTTGAAGTTCAATTCCCCACTCACTCTTTGGCTTCTTCACACCCTACAGACATTCAAATCTGTTACGCTCATCCACATTTTGTGCCCCACTGGTTTCAGAGTAACTGCCTAGAGCCCTACTCTTAGAGGTTTAATTTCTGCTTGTTTTGTTGTCCTTTGTTTTGCTTTTGAGTCAGAGTCTTTCCATTAGTCCAGGCTGTTCTAGACTTACTGGACAACAAAGGGCTCAGCTCTCTTCCTTGGCTGGTACACAAAAAACACAAGAGCTGGGCCAGTAACATGGGGTCTTACCAACCCTCTTGTTCTCTCTTCCATAAGCCTTGCATACCTGTTTCCCAGTGTTAACATCTATGGGGAAACCTCTGCACTGCCCCTGCCTTTTCTCAGCATCACCTACCCAATTCTAGGGATTTGGTGGACCTCAACCTCCAAACACATACACCACCTACAGAATGATCCCAAAAAGCCCTCATCTGCTAGCTCCCTCTCTCCTCCATGACAGTAGTCATCCACAACATATCCATCATATACAAAATATATTCAGGATGCCCATTCACCTGACAAAGAGTAGGTCACTTTACCTTGTTTAGATTTCTCTCTGTGTTTGACCAGTTATTCAGAAACCAGGCCTTATATATCTTGTCCAGTCAGGAATGTCAAAGCTTCACCCACTCTTTGGCTTCTCCCACTCTATGGATCTCAAACTCAATAGATAAACAAACTGCTTGGTGTCTCTGGGATTTTGGCCCCATCTGAGAGAGTCCTTGTCTTATTGATTGAATTACAATTGTTTTGTTTCATTTATTTTTGAGTCAGAGTCTGTCACTGCAGGAAGCTCTTTCTGTCACAAGCCTGTAAGTGATCTAGGTGTACCCCAAAAAACAATTCTTGGCTATTTAGGAGAAAACTTCCTGCAATACATTTCATCAGCCTGGCTGGCTGTCTACCTTAATTCAAAGGACTCAGGAGACAGAGGCAGGTTCATCTCTGTGATTTCCAGTCTGCCTTTCTCTACACATGATTTTACAGGACAGATAGAGCTACACCAAAAAAAAATCTCAAAATTACAAATATGCATCTGCAGACATAAATATTTATATAATCATATTCTTTCTCCTCCCCATGTTTAATGAACATCTATACCCATCATACCTCAAAATCATTCTCTTTCATAAAAGATTTAGAAGGTAAATTAAACTTCACATGAATAGCACATACCACACCAAATAATGGAGTCTACTCAAACCAAAAACTGCCCATCTGACCTCTTGCCCTACCTAAGTGTTAGATCATTATTCCCAGGGTATAACAACCTCTAAGTAACCTCAATAAAACTCATAGTTCAGCTAGGTACCTTGTATCCCTTATCTGTCCAAGATTTCTAATATGAAGGGGAGTTGGATTTTGTCAAAAGCTTTTCTAGCATCTAATGAGATGGTCATGTGATTTTTTTTCTTTCATATTGTTGACAAGGTGAAACTCAAGGATGGATTTTCATGTATGGCAGCAACCTTGTATCCCTAGGATGAAGGCTACTTGATCACAGTGGGTGATTTCTTTGATGTGTTCTTTGATTGGGTGCCTGAGCACTTTGCTGAGTACTTTTACTTCAATGTTCCTAAGGGAAATTTGTCTAAGACTCTCTTTCTTTGTTGAATCTGTGTGTGGTTTATGAATCAGGGTGACTGAGGCCTCGTAGAATGATATTGGCATTGCTCCTTCTCTTTCTTTCTGTGCAGTAGTTTCAGGAGTATTGGGATCAGCTCTTCTTTTGAAAACCTGTTCAAAAACCATCTTGCCCTGAGATTTTGTTTCATTTGGGTGAATTTTAAGGGCTGCTATTATTTCTTTAAAGGTTATAGGGCTGTTGAGATAGTTTACATGATCTTGAATTGTCTCTGGTAAGTGCTATCTATCTAGAAAACCATCCACTTCATTTAGATTTTTCTGTGTTGCGGAGCGTAAGTTTTGAAGCAAGGTCTAGTGATTCCGAGAATTTCCTCAGTGTCCATTACTTCCTCTCCCATTTCATTTCTGATTTTGTTGGTTTGTATGTTGTCTACATAATGGCCTTTCCTTCAGTCTCTGTTCCAATTTTGCCTCTTCATTTTTTTACACAGGAACAATTCTGTGTCAATATTTTTGAAGGTACATTGGTGATCCCATCTCTCCACCGATGGCCCTGTCTGGAGGTAATCTCTTCCAGTTCCATCTCACCACTGTTAAGCATTTCTGCTAAGGTCATCCCCATTGAGTACTGGGAGTCTCTCACATCCCAGGTCTCTGGTGCCTTCATCAACAGAGTATCCAGGCAGAAACTAAACATAAATAATGCAACTAACAGAGGTCATGAATCAAAGGGACCTAAGAGTTCTAAAGAACATTACAATCAAACACAAAGAATACACCTTCTTCTAAGCACTGCATGGATGTGTCTCCAAAATTGACCATATACTTGGTCACAAAGCAAGCCTCAACACATAAAAATAATAATTCCTTGTATCCTATTATACTTCTATTGATTACAGCTGGACTTGAACAACAACAGAAACAAAAGAAAACTTACATACTCATGGAAACTGAAAAAAACTGTCTATTAAATGGTCACTGGGTCAGGCAAGAAGTAAAGAAATTGAAGCCTTTCTAGAATTCAATATAAATGAGGTCACAACATTAAACATTAAAGCAGTGCTAAGAGAAAAGTTCATAGCACTAAGTGCCTTCATAAAGAAATTAGAGAGAAAGAAATTGTTGTCATACCAACAATTTAAGGGTATATATAAAATGACTACTAAAAAAAGAAAGAAGGACACCCAAGAGGTGTAATTGGCAGGATATAATAAAATCATGGCTATTTCTAATCAATCAATCAATCAGAAACAAAAAGAACAATACAATGAATCAAGAAAGTCAGATTCTTTCAGAAAATAGACAAAATGAGCAAAGGTTTGGCCAAGGTAGGCAATATACAAATCAACAAAATCAGAAATGAAATGGGAAAGGAAGTAATTGACACTGAGGAACTTGCTGGGTAGTTGTTGATGACCTTCAGGAACTGGGATTATCAGCATGTCCCACCATACAGTAGACTTGATAGTAAAGATGGTGCCCACTCAGCCCACTGAACTCCAACACAACATTTTTGTTTTGGTTGATTTGCTGATGGACCCCCAGTGAAGGAATATGGACATTAACCCATCTATAGAATTTTTGAACCAAAATTTGTCAGGTCTAAAGGAAATTCAGGACAAAGGTGGACCAGAGAGCAAAACCGAGCCCAATTTGAGACACATTCCATGGGCAAGCACCATTCCCTAACAATATTATGCTTGCACACAGGATCTTAGCATAACTGTCCTCTGAGAGAATCCATCCACTAGATGAAACAGAGGCAGAGAACCAGAATCAAACATTGGACAGAGCTCAGGGACTCTTCTAGAAAAGCTGGGGAAAAAGTGAAGGCCCTGAAGGGGATAGGAACCCCAGAAGGAAGACCAACAGAGTCAATAACCTGAATACTTGGGAGCTTCCAGAGACTGAACCACAAACCCAGAGCTACTGTAGGATAGACCTAGACCCTGCACATGTGTAGCAGATGAGTAGCTTGGTCTTCATGCATATCCCCAAACAACTCGAGAGGGGAGACTGTCCCTCAATATGTGTTCTGTCTGTGGATCTCATTTTCCTAACTGGAATGCCTTACTTGGCCTCAGTGGGAAAGGATGAGCCTAGTCCTGCAGAAATTTGGTGTACCAGGGTGTAGTGATCCCCAGGTAGGTCTCCCTCTTCCAAAAAGAGATTAAAAAGAGGGAATGGGGTGAGAAGTTGTAAGACATGTGGAGAGTGGGAGGAGAAGGGAGGCTGATATTGGGGTGAAAAGAAGATAAATAAAGTAACTAATTTTAAAAAATGTCACATTAGATCCAAACACTAGCTGTAGGGCAGTGGTCTGCTCAGACAACTTAGGCTCAGTCGAGTAATTAGGCCTGGAGCCCTAGTGAGCACTTTCTACCTGCAGGGGGCAGAAGGAGTTCAGCTGTAACTCCTGAGACTTTGGCTCCTGTTTCAGTCACAACCTCTCACAGCTGCCCCAGCAGGAGATGTGTGCTCCATCAGGCAGATGTTGCCCCAAGCTCCCTGCAGTCTAGCTGGACCCTACCCCCAGTCATCTGACCACAGCCAGGCATGCCTCACCCCAAAGACAGATAGCCATGCCCCATAAAATATAATGGTTTGCCCCCTCCTCCCCCTCTTGCTCTTTATCTCCTCTCTTGCTCTTTGTCTCTTCTCTTGCTGTTTGTTCTTCTCTTGCCCTCTTCCTCTCCTCTCTTGCCTCCTTCCTCTCTTCCCAGCTCTTTGTTTTCTTCTCTTGCCTTCTTGCTCTCTTGCTTTCCTTTCTTCTCTGTCTCTCTGTCTCTGTCTCTCTCTCTCCTTCTCTTCTCATCTTCTTTCTCTCCTTTCCTTCTCTCTTATTTTCTCTCTCCTATAATAAAATATCTCATTTATACACTACCTCCTTTTTTGACTAACAAACCCTGCCACAAGCCTCAGCAGCAGAGAGCTGCAACCAAAATTATCAAGAAAGTTGAGAAAGGGCACTTCATATTCATCAAAGGAAAAATCCACCAAGTGAAACTCTCAAAACTAAACATCTAATGCCCCACATCCACATTCATCAAAGAAACTTTACAAAAGCTCAAAACACACATTGAACCTCACCCAATAACAGTGGAAGATGTCAACACCCCACTCTCACCAATGGACAGGTCATTGAAACAGGAACTAAACAGACACAGTGAAACTAAAATAGGTTATGAACCCAATGGATTTGGCAGATTTCTTTTTTTTTTTTTTTTTTTTTAGTTTTGGTAGCTACTTTAATGGCTACTTTACTTTTACAGTTAAGATCAAATGGTAAATTTATCGTTTATCATAAATGTTCATGTACTTCATCTTCAAGAACTTCAGAATTTCCTTGTTCTCCTTGGCATTATGGAAAAGTATGAAATTTTTTTTTTTAGATAATTTCTTTATTTACATGTAAATTTTCCCTTCCCCAGGTTCCCCTCCAAAAAACAAACAAACAAACAAACAAAAACAACAAGAACAAACTTCTTTTGCTTCCCCCCTCCCCATGCCTGCCACCCCACCCTCTCCCACTTATTGGCCCTGGCATTCCCCTACACTGGGACACAGAACCTTCACAGGGGATTTGGCAGATTTCTATAGAACATTTCACCCTGGAGATTCCTCATAAAATTGGAAATAGATCTACTTGAAGATCCAGCTATACCAATCTTTGACATATATCTAAAAGAAGCCCCACCATGTCATAGGGGCACATGTTCCACTATGTTCATGATGGCATTATTTGTGATAGTCAGATTCTGGAAACAACCCAGAAGTCCAACAATAGAAGAAAAGATACAGAAAATGTGGTTCACTTACACAATAAAATACTACTCAGCTATTAAGAACAAGGACATCCTGAATTTTACAGGCAAAAGGATGGAACTAAAAAATAGCATCCAGCGTGCCATAACTCAGGTCCAAAAGGATATGCATGGTATGTAACCATTAATAAATGGGTATTACCAAAACAGTACAGAATACCCAGGATACAATCCATAGAACTCAAAACGTTTAGCAAGCCAAAGGGCCAAAGTGAGGACAACTCAATTCCACCTGAAAGGGAGAAGAAAGCAGGTGCAGGGACAGAGGGACCTGGGTGGGAAAGGGAACAGAGAGAGGAAGAGGGGAACATGATAAGGTGTTGGGTAGGGGAAACAGGAGTGAAGCCCTGAGGCCCAGCAAAAGAATAGAAATGGGCAACCTTGGGAGGTAGAAGGTAGTGGGCCATTACAAAGAGTAGCAGAGTCCTGGGAGGTGAGAGACTCTCAGGTCTCAAAGGGAGGGAACTTAGATGAAATGCCCTACAGTAGGGAGAGTGAACTCGTAGAACCCACCTCCAGCAGAAATATAGGACATCAAGTGAGGGATGCTGTTGCCATTCCACAGCATAAAACTCTGACACAGACTTGGTCTTGTCTGAAAGAACTGCAGAAACAAATATGGAGAAGAGCCTGAGGAAAACGAGGTCCAGTGACAGGCCCAAAATGGGATCCAGCTCAAGGGGAGGCACCAAGGACTGTCACTATTACTGAGGCTATGGAGTGCTCACAAAAGGGGGCCTATCATGACTGCCCCCACGAAAGACACAACAAGCAGCTGAAAGAGTCAGATGCAGATATTTATACCCAACAAATTGACAGAAGCTGCTGACCCCTGTGGTTGAATTAGGGAAAAGCCTGAAGAAGCTGAGGAGGAGGTTGACCCTATAGGAGGACCAGCAGTCTCAACTAACCTGAACTCCAAAGATCTCTCAAAAAGTGGGCCACCAACAAGGCAGCATACACCAGCTGATATGAGGGCCCCAACAGATATTCAGCAGGAGACTGCGGGTTTGGACTCAGAGAAGATTCACCTAACCCTCAAGAGACTGGAGTCACCCAGGGAGTAGGGAGGTCTTGAAGGGTAGGAGATAGGAGTAGGGACATCAACTTGGAGATGGAAAGAAGAGGTATGGGATGTGGAGCAATCAATGGGTGGACCAGGAGTGGGATAAAATTGGAATGTAAAAAAAATTAAATAAAAATTTCTTCTTTTTTTTTTTTTTGTTTGTTTGTTTGTTTGTTTGCTTGCTTGGTTTTTCAAGACAGGGTTTCTCTTTATAGTTCTAGCTGTCCTGGAACTCACTCTGTAGACCAGGCTGGGCTCAAACTC
>JADRCD010131950.1:0-10667 GCA_019843815.1 Montemys delectorum | reverse complement strand
TTCAACAATAAGTTAACTCTTGCAAATCAATTTATAGAAACAAGTGGGAAATAAATGGAAGGTGAAAAATAACAATTCTGAGATGAAATCTGAGGTAAAATGAATGTGGGAACACTGCTCTACATGCCTGTAATCAGAAGGATTCAAACAATACTACTATAACATATTTTTAGCACGCCTGACTAACAGAGATCTTTAAGTCAGAGAGTACCAAATGGCAGTAAGGAAGAGGAAAAATAAAAACTGAAATACTGCCGGTGAAAATACAAATTTTCACAAGTATTTTGAAGATCAAATTTGGCGATATCTAGTAAAAATCACGGCTGTGTCCTGGCAACCTGACAATTACACGTGTTAGGACAGAACTGAGAGAAGGTCTCTCTCACGTGCACACAGATGCCAGCAAGTGTCTGTGTTTAGGGTTTAGAAAGAATTATTAAGAAGAAAAGATTGAGAAGGGTGAGAAAGACTAATAGCCCACTGAGGTGAATGGAAGAAAGGAGGAGGGAGAAGTACACTGAGGAGCAGGATCAGACAGCACTACATGGTAAGACTTCAAGCCCAAGTGTTTCCAATTATTTCACATGGAGTTGGTTATTTGTACACCAGCTGGTTCTTCAAGACATAGCTTGTGACCCAAACTGTCATCCATCCCAACTAGTGAAAAGATTTACCACAAAATCTGTTCCCTAGAAGGATGTTGACTACAGCATAAATGGCATTCTCCTCACAGTTCTCAAAGGGGAAAATAGAATTTTGCCAGCCACTTGGAGGATTATTGGCAGTCTAGAAAAGGTAACTAAGTGGCCTGTAAAGGGTAGTTTATCCACAATGTGTCACGACATCCCAACTGCCTGTATGGCATCTGCTTACACAATGGATCCTGTAGACCAACAGAAAGTATTAGCAAGCGGGTAAAGGAAGGCCAAATACTTTCCATTGAGAGGCACTGGGAAGACATAACTCAAAGTCCACCAGCGAGAAAATCTGCTCTCACCCACAGCCAGGTGGAAAGGACCATCAACATTCATTTGGACTCTGAGTGCCCTGGCAGGAGAGACAGAAGGCCATCCTGTTAAATCATTTAATCAGCCAAGGTGGGCAGCTGCCTCGCAGATAATGCTAGTGGGGGACAATGAAAGACAGATGATTTACCAATTAAATGCATCAGGCTTCCCAAACGCTGGGCCCAAGGACTGAAGTGCCATGTGTTTCTGCCAGACGCAGATCTGTCTTCATAAGCAAATTAGGCTTCAAGTTTGTAACTCATATGTCCACCCCCTCCTTTACCTCCACCCCCTGCACACACACACAAAGAGGATCGCATGTTAATGAACAAAGCTCAGACTTTTTCCATTTCTCTGCTTGTCAAAAATCTCTTTCACCTTCACGACCAACAGTAAATCACACGTTCTGCTTGAGCAGGTGCTCAGGAAAAAGAAAGAAAGAAAAACCCACCAAATGGCTATCCTAGGAAAGAGGGCTTTTCAGAGGCTAGACATTCAGCATGCTGTAAAGCAGGAATGATAGCCCTTCGTGGAAACAGGGAAGCTCATTCTGGCCATTCTTCTAGAAATGAAGTGTCTGTTGCAGACCAGAATTCAAAAGCAAGTCCAAGCACCAGTTTGCCAGGCAGAGCCAGGCTGACAGGAAGATTAGGAACAGAAACAGCCAACATTTAAAGAGGAGCTCCTAATGGAGTTTTACATAGTCACATGCATTTATTACTATTAACATATTTGTGTTGTATTTCATTTTATAGTTTTAATATTACTTTCATTTGACAGATGGAGAATCAGAGAAGTTAAATGTTTTTCTTAAGTTCATGCAAAGAGGACTTGTTATTAAAAATTGGAGGATTTTCAACTTATATATTATCTTTCCAAGATTTCTACTTCTGAAATTTTGAGAATATAGATAGAAACATCAGGAAACCATGGAGACACTACTTGAGATGACTCAATTCCTGTTATTAGAGAGAAATATAAGATTGGGTGGGGGAGATAAAAGGTAAAGAAATGAAAAAAATACAATAAATGAAAAATAGAACCAGAAAAATTTAAAGAGGCAAAAGGGAAAAGAAGTATTTGGAGATTTTGAGTAAGAATATTTTCTCACTTTAGTTCTGCTCAAAAGGACAAAACACAAGCCACACACTATTTTATCTGACTGACAGACTGATTAATTGATTGATTGACTGATTGTAGAAAAGATGTACAGTCGTAAAATGAAGTTCTGCACACTGAAATACCAGCTAATAAACCAGATAAAAGGAGACACCTGCCTAGTGAATGTTCCCAAACATAGATGCATATGTGGAACTCAGTCGAGTAAGTCTTAGGAGTGATTGATCTCAAAGACACAGCATTACCAATGAAAAATTGAGTGAAGAGAGCTTACTCTTTAGTAGAGCTGGTAGGAGCCTTCTGTTCATCTCAGCAGCTTGGCGTGGTTTGGAATGACAGAACACTGGGAAAGAAAGAGGCCACAGAGTGCTGTGCTGGGTCCCCCTCAGGGAGCTCCTGGGATGGTCTTGTCAAGATCTGCCTTAGGCATCTGAAAGGCAAGATCCCTGAACTTTATTATTCCATCACATCCATTGTCTAGAGATGCTGCTAGTATCTTTGCAAACAAACATGTGACCCTGGAAACTGATGCGCATAATTTTATATAGCACTTCTCAACATCTTAGTTTTCTAAAGGAAATTTTTTGTTAGGAAAAATATGGAAAACTTCATCAATATTGTTTAGGTTCTAACTTGAAGATAATAATTAAGGGTGGATCAAAAGGTATACAGTGATCTTCACTTGCCCTGGCAATAACAGACAAACCATTGATACTGTAATACATACGTGATTGCCTTTTAAGGAAATATTTTGAAAATAGCACAGAAGGAAGTTCTCCAGTAGGTCTGAGCCAGTGAGCCTGTGAGGAGGGCTCAGGCCATGAGAAGAAGATGAGGTCTCTCTCATTAACTTCATGTGAGCTTGTGTAAAGGATGCACTTAAAAAAAATAAACAAAGATGATGCCAACATGATTAGGGGGGTGGGAGTTCATTGGCATCTACTGTCTGGAATAGGGGAACAGGAGACCTGCATCAGCCCTGGAAACATTTTACCTGTAGGCTGATATTTCTGCCAAAAGCCAGAGACTATTTGATGTGATCAGAACAGAGGCTGGGAATACAGACAGTGTCCTCTTGCTGTGTACAAAAGGCGGCGTAGCTGCCACTGGGGTGCCTTAGAGCACAGGATGTATATGTGTGTGAGAAAGACCTGGAAGTATTCTGCAGAAAAACCTGAAGAGCATGCAGGGAGATAAAAGAATTAATGTAGAGTTAATGGTGTTTCTGTAAACACAAAAGGCACAGAGTTCTGGCACACAACATACCGGACAGAAGGAGACAAGTACTGAAGCACACACAGGCACTGTCTAGTAAAGTCCGAACTTCAAGGAAAGAATGTTAAGAGCATAAAGGTCTTGCTTCTAGCTCTGTTGCTAAGTAGCTGCTGCTTGACTGTGAGTGGTTCCTATAGTCTGTATTGAAGCTCTCAAGCAAAGGGATTGGGGGTACATTAGACCCACTCAGATGAAGCAAGCCTTCATTGAGTTACTAACATAAACTCCACAAAAGTGAAAAAGCTGGGTTATAGGACAAGATATGATGTCATTTTATTTTTTAAAACACTAATCAAGACAAGGCACACAGAATTTTAACATAAAAACCTAGAGAAAGAAATTTGCCAAATGAACTGACTACTGAAGTCAGCCACGGAGAAAGATGAGTGTGTGGGCTTTTATTTATAACACCAACCTCATCAATGTTTGATTAGAGAGAACTCGAGGAATAACTTCTGACTGCAAAAGACAGCTTCTAACATGGAACAATTAAATGGTGAATCAGACTGCCTTCCCTGGTGGATCTAGGAAAATCGTGTGTTTGAATGTTTCACAAAGACACGTGTTTTAAAAAGTATAACATTTATGATAGAAGGAAGAGTGTGACTGGGAGACTTAAGGAAAGAGATTTCATGAGAGAGTTGGTGCTGGTGTTAAATGAGGATGGGTCCATGCAAGGGGGCTTGACCTTAAATCGGGATCCATTTCATACTTCTAGTCAGAAGGTTTGCTGGATTGTTATCTACCTTTTTGTTTTTAAGGATAGTTTTGAAGATGGATTAGAAAGAGCTAGAATGAAGAGGGTATTTCAGCGACTATGCTAATAAAAGGCTAGAGTTGCCCTGAACAATGGCAGGAAAAGGTGTATTGGCAGGATAGCTCTGCATTCCCAAAGTGAAGAAGACAGTAGTCCAGAGACTTAGCTTGAGGGAGAGAAGACCTCAAAGACAGCATTTCTCTGGAGATGAAGACACTGCTGGGCTTGTGAAGATTCGCCTAGGAGCTGGTTAGGAGTTCTCAGGTGCAAGGCTCAGGCTCAGACTCTGCGCTCCTCCCTTTTTTCCTACAGGTAGCACCCAGGCTACATTTTCAAGAATCATTGGTAAGTACAATTTCCATTCCAAAGATGAAAACATGAAATTACCTAATTCGGAGACCATTCCAATGACCAAATCAAATCCATACCTGGTTGATCTGATCAACTGCATGGAAACTGGCCATTATGATGGCAGAGGGAAGAGGAACATTCAATAAAAAATGATTGATTCATTGTTCCATGTAAAGAGAACACAGATATGGATTTTATTTCAAATGATCTGGGTGAGAAAATAAAAGCCGTGTAAGCTCTGAGGAAATGCGTGGTTTTCTTTCTTGAAATAACTCAATTTCCACACCTGATTTCATAAGTTGGGCACAGTGCACAGGGAGCGTATTCCATCTCAGTTTCTCCTGCAGCAACCTTGATCTTCCTGCTCTCCTGGCTCAGGAGACCTGGAGGGAGATGGAGGAGTTCCTGGTTCCTGTTGCCACACTCCCCTGCACTTCCAGACTGTGACCGAAACGTGAAAAAAGAAAATGGCACTGCGACAAACACTGGTACATTTTCAACCCATTAGGCCTAGAATATATTTGAATTCTTGCTCTTGAAAATGACTCCATTCCTCATTTAATGAAGAAAAAAAAAAGAGAAAAGAATCTTATAAAAAACTATGTAGAGCTACCCCACACCAATGTTTGATCCTTCTCTGCCTCTTACAGAATCAATAATCCAGGGATTTCTGAGATCATAGAAGATTCTGAACTGGAGGGTGCTGGGAATAAATAAGGATAATATTTGTCAATTTTTCAATTTTTTTTTTTTTGGTATAGTTGATAGACAAAGGGGCCGGGCAGAATAATGACAAGTCACGAGGTTTATGGTAGCCTGCTAGTACTGAAACCTGGGCATCTGACACCCTAGTCCAAGCCCTTCTCTGTGCACTTTGAAGCTTTGGGGGAAGCATGGAGAACGCATGACAATTTCTATTCCAGAAACAATGAAGCTAAACAATGAAGTCTCTCAGGACTAAGCAAGTCCTGAGAGAAACCAAGAACCTCACTGGCATTCTCAGACTAACACTGGTTCCTAGCACACACTGGCAGCTACTGTGGAGCACTCTAACCTGGGCAAAACATTCCCAAGAACTGCCTCACTAATTCTCCCTGTTAGAGCTTTCTCCTTTTACATTACATATGTGGAAAGGATTCTTATGTGGACATGCTCAGTAGTGATGTAGTCCCTCAGAACCAGTGTTGAGGGATATCAGCTGAGCGTTTACTCACAATAAAACACATCCTGCTTCTTGAAGTGATCACACCACTGGGAGGATCAGACTCTGCTCTCTTGCCAATCTCACAAAGGAAACTTCAGGAGACAATTAGTAAAATGATGATTCAAGACACATGGAGTTTCTAGATTGTGTTTTATTTCTTCTAAAAGAATAATTCCTTATTTAGCAAACCTCATCCCACTCCCCATACACACATTCAAGGTTTGCACAGAGTTTACAGGTACCTAGTATGTTTCATGCCTTCCAATGTGGATGCATACACGATGGTATCTAGTGATAGAAAAAGAAGAGGAGGGAGGACAGGTCTTGGGATTCAGAAGCTGCTTGAGTGTCCTCTGCCTCTCACTATCTGTTCCCGTCAAACTTTGGCAGGCAAAGTGGTTTAAACGAGTGATAGAATCATGGGAAGTTACTCCCTCTGAGGGAAATTAGTTGGAATTTTAATTGACATTAAAGTATCAATCTGGTCAGTAAAATTTGATAGGAAATATCACAAATTATCTGCAGATGGACTTCTCAAGATCTTGTCTCTAGACCCCATTATTAAGCCCAAGAAAGTACTTGAGGTAATCATAAAATTTAAAATGTGTAAACATTTTAAATTTCTGGATAAATGCCCAGAGCCCCCTTGCCACAGTCTGTACTCCAGTGTGTGTACATGTGTGTGTGCCATACTCTACTGTACATTTGTGTGTGCACATGTGTGTGGAGGAATGTGGAGATCATAGGACAGCCATTCTTCTTGGTTTTTGAGACAGGGTTTCTCATTTTCCTAGAGCTTACCAAATAGGGTAGGCTATCTGGCCAGCAAGCCCCAGGGGTTCATCTGTCTCTACCTACCCAGTGTTGGTATTATAGATTTGCAATGCCACATAAGACATTTTACGCTGGTGATGGGGATCAAACTTGGGTTCCTGTGCTTGTATGTGAGACACTTTAGATATTAAGCCATCTCTTCAAATCTATTGCTTGTTTATTTACATGCAGGATGGACCTTTTAGCCAAATATAACTTTGCAACACCAAACATTGGCATTTGAAAAAAATTTCCTCTTATATAATCCAGCTCTTCCAAATGCTGGCATGTCTCCCTACTCAATAACAGATTTTCCCCTATTGACATCACCACTAATCTCATCAAAGAGGTTGTGCTGGCTAGATGTTGACTTGACACAGTCTGTAGTCATTTAGGAAGAGGAACACACTGAATTGAGAAAATGTCTCCATAAGATTGTCCTATAGGCAAGTGTGTCAAGTACTTTCTTGATTAATGATTAATGTGGAATAGTCCAGCTCACTGTGGTCCCACTCAACAAATGGTCCTGAGTTGTATAAAAAGCAGACTGAACAAGCCATGCACAGCAAGCCAATAAGTAGCATTCCTCCATGGGTTCTGCTTCAGTTCCTGCCTCCAAGTTCTGGCCTTGAGTTCTTTCCCCGACTTTCCTTGATGATGGACTGTGGTGCATATTAGTCCATCAAGCTTTGGTAGGAGATAAATGTTGTTTAGTAGAATTCTACTTTTTCCTTAAAGGCACAAATATTATCGTTAGCAAGTTCAACTTTTTTCTTTGAATCATTAAGGTAATTTCATTCATTTTCAAAGTTATGTCTGCCAGTCACAATTGCTCTTTGGTCCACAGTTTATAAAAAGAGAGACTGATTTGGTTCACAGATCAGCATATTACAGTTAAATCTAAGAGAGTTAGCAATGGAAAATACTTTTATCACCATGTAAAGAGTTTTGAGAATAAAATAAAAGTGCCTTAAACATATATATGCAAGGTGAATGAAATGAGACATAAGCTCACAGGCTTCACAAAAACTAACTCAATATGGACAAGAGCTGATTGTACATTGAAGATGACAGGAAGAGACAACTAGGTAATGCTTGAGTGTGATCTAAGAATAAGAGAATTGAGGTGACTATAATGACATTTAAATCTCCTTTTTCTGTGAAAAAGCTGTCAGGAAAATGAATAGACAGGTGCTAGTAATTAAATTAAAAATTAAATTTAGAAAAGAGAGATCTGAGAAGGAACTATTAAGAACTCTGGAAACTTAATGAGGAAACCGTTTGGTTAAAACTTGACCAAAGACCTTCATAGATACCTTGTCAAACATCCATGAGTGACATGAGAACACGCTGAGATGCTCTGCAGCATGTGTCCCAGGGAAATGCTGTGTCCTCAATGGACAATGAAGTCCCACTACAGATCTGTGAGTATAGTCAAGATCCACAACACTGACAGGGATGGAGAGGCAGAGAAACAGGCTTGTACGCACAGTGGGCTGTGGAATGATGCAACTTCTTAGAAAACTTTGATAAGGACAATTAAAACCTGCTCTCATCAATAAATAACTATCATATCCCTGATACTATATATTCAGAGAAGGTCTCTTGACATTCTTTCTTTAACTGAAATTTTGTACCCTTTGACTATCACCCTGAAGCGGCCCACTTCCCAGCCTCTGGTCACCACTCTCTGCCTTTTAGTCTGGCTTTTTCAGATACCACACATAAGTGTAATCAGGATGTGCTTTCTGGGTGCCATTCTTCTATCATAAAACACAACACACTTCAGGTACATCCATGTCATCATCTCTTCTTTAAGGAGGGATCACATCCTACTGTGGATACTGTCTTTATACACTTATCTGCTGATGGATACTTTTGATGTTTTTAGTTAGATAGTAATTCTGCTATAAAAGTAGGCATTCAGACCTCTATCAACATTCTGGTGCTAAGTAGGAGACTGCTATATTATATGTGTATTTCATGTTTAATTTTTTAATACTCCCTGAGTTGATCCCCATAAAGGTTGTACCAAGTAACAGCCACCAGCAGCAACACCTGTTATCATTCCTCATGAAATAGTTTCGATAGCTGTGAGGCAGAGACAGACTGGGAGAGGGAGATTCTTCCCCTCCCTAGGGCACCGGGCAATGTGTTGGGCATTGCTCAGCTCTGTTAAACACTGTTAAGTGACTGTTAATGTCAACAGCAAGTTCTTATTATAGCAGTCCTCATATTTATTTTACTGTAAATAAGTAAAGACATCAGGGAATGGGATAATCTGAATCCCTAATTGGTAGCTGTTAGATTCTTCCCCAGTGTCCTGGCTGCCTTGACTGTCAGCCAAGACACCAGCAGAGTACCCTCAAGCCAGCACTAACTGCACTGAATACTCTATAGCCGTGTTCTCAGCCTTCCTAATACTGTGATCCTTTAATACAGGTCCTCATGCAATGCTGACCCCCAACCATAGTACTTTTGCTGGAATTTTGGTACTGTTATGGATCATAATATAAGCATATACTTTTCTGACGACCTTAGGTGACCCCTGTGAAAAGGTGGTCGTTTGACCTCCCCTTCAAAAGGGGGAGGTTGCTACTCACAGGTTGAGGAACCCTGTTCTACAGGTACCGAATGAGAGCTACACAACCGCTGCCATTTCTTGGTGCTAAAGTACAATTTTGACTCACTTCCATCAGATTAAAGCTCCCTGCCATCAGATTACAGTTCTCTGCCACCGGAAACATAGGGCTAGGAAGCTGTCCATGACTCTCATGGAAGAGCTTTTCCTGGATGTGCCCAGATTCCTTTCTGGGTGGAGAATAAGGACCCGCCACAGCTGACTAGTCACTGATTAACACTTCTGTGTACCTTGGATTTGTATTTCTGTCGTGGTTAGTGGAGATAAGGATCAATGTTGTACCTGTTGTATAAGTATGGGGTTTTTTTTTGTCTTTGGTGTATTCATTTGCTTTCTTGATGTTGACATTTCTGTATTCCTTATCTATTTTGTTTGCATATATTTTCTCTATTCTTTGATTGTTTCTTTACCTTGCTAATTTCTCAAGCAGTACAGAAGCCTTATATTGTGAGTAAACCATTAGTTCCTTTTAGCCTTTGTTACCCATATTTTGGGTCATATTTAAAAGTATCAATTTTAAGGGTAATGTCATAGAGCACCCCCCCCCATGTTTGATTTCTGGCTCGCGAATAAGTCTTCAATTTTAAATTGGCTAATTCTATCTAATTTATTTCGATGCTTGCATGTGAGGTAAATAGAGGTCTGATTTTATTCCTCAGAATGAAAACCATATCTAGTTCTCCCAGAACCATTTATTGAAGGGACCATCACTCTTTATTCTTTGCATTTTTTATTTAAAATCAATTGAGCATAAAGATTATACATTTATTTTTATGTTTTCCATTCTGCACATGTTTTATGTCATGTTGTTTTGGTGACTAGAGCTTTATAGTGTATTCTGAACCCAGGTTATGTGACCCTTCCTTTTTTGCCATTTTTGCTCAAAGTTGTTTTAACTATCCAAATTTTTGTGGGCTGTTTTCCTCCAATATCTTTGGAAAATATCACTAGATTTTATACATTGAATCTGCAGCTTTCTTTTTTTGGAAAATGTTGATATTTTAATAATTCTTCCAACCTATGAGCACAATATCTTTTTTTTCATTTAGGTCTTTCTTTGTTCTTCAGTTTATTCCTTCAAAATCTTATTCAAGGGAAAGGTCTTTTACATACTTGATAAAGTTTACTGGGAAGCATTTATTTGATGTTTTCATAGCTGTGATAAGTGACATTGCTTACTTAATTTCCTTTTTCACTGTTAGTATGTGAAATGCTTCGATTTTTGTGGGTTGCCGGTGCTTCCTGTAACTGAATTCCTTTGTTGGTTTTGACAGGTTTTTGTTGTTCTTGTTTGGTTTTTAGTAGAGTTTCAGATTTTTTTCCACTATGATATCATGTTATCTGCAAACAAAGACAAATTGTTTTCTTTTCAATTTGTATAGCTCTTATTTTTTTCTTAGACTAATTGCTAGGGATTTCAGTGCTGTATTGAATAGAAGTAGCCAAGGCAGCTATCCTTGTCTTACTGTAGGTCTTAGAAAAAAAGTTTTCATTTTTTTT
>JADRCD010131933.1:0-11682 GCA_019843815.1 Montemys delectorum | reverse complement strand
GAACTCAGAAATCCGCCTGCCTCTGCCTCCCAAGTGCTGGGATTAAAAAGGTGTGCGCCACCACTGCCAGGCGAGAGGAGTTAAGTCTTGCACACACACACACACACACACACACACACACACACACACACACACACGCACACGCACACACTCTGCATCAGAATTGGTTTATATGACCCATGGCATGTCACATGATAAGCAAGTGGCATCTGGGTCATAGAGAAAGCTGTTGGCACCAAGTCTTCCCACGGATGTTAATTTTTAAGAGGTCCCTCACATACGTAATTCTTTAATCTCAGCTCCAGACCTGATAAAAGCAGAGGCTGGGCTTGGCGACCAACAGTTCTGTCTCTTAACACCACTGCTAATGGCTATCCTTGCTGCAACAGACCCACAAGTGTTTGTTTCAAACCTTTTCCCCCTCAACCGATTCTCACTTGCAAGATCATAATAGTTACGGCCCTCAATAACTTTTACTGTAGGCTGCAACAGAGAGCTGCCTTGGTTGAGAAAGCCTTACAAACTACAGTCCTCAAAAGAGGGAGCAGGGAATGGTTCAGTTGGTAAAATGCTTGCTGTACAAACAGAAATTATGGGGTGAACTGCGAGAAGAGTGTAGAGACTCACTGGGGTTTTCAGGTGAGATCTTCACCTCCATGCATCTAGTACTCAGCCCAGGGCCTCCTCCCCTAAGTGGGGAGCACTCTAATGTACACAAGAGGCTGAACAATCTGACAGGAGCTGGGCCATCACAGTCTCTCCCTGAATCTGTCCCAGGCATCCACAGGAATCCCCCACAGCACCCTCTGCAGGAAGCTGTGATTCCCACGGGGGAAGAGCAGATGGAGCCTGTCTTGTTAGCCCCGGCTACTAATAACAATGATAATAATAGCAATAACCACAAGTATTTATGGCTGCTACTGCTGTCACTGGTGGTAATGGTGACATCAACAGCAGTAGCAACCTCATTCACAGCCCCAAGGGAACATGCAAGAAGCCCAAGATGGAAGCCGGAAGTGGAGAAGCCAGGCTTCAAACCAGGTCTTCTGACTCTGAGGTTAACTGTGTTTACAGTGGGCTAATCGTGTTTCAGATATTTTAATTTGCATCATTCTTCTTTTCTCTGGGTGCATAATTGAATATGTGTTATAACCTCATAAAACTCTTCCTTGTGAATTCTACATTATGATCATGCAGGTGTCTCTGTGGCTCCTTGCTGAGTGAGCCTTGCTTGGTCAGCAGAGGACCCATCTGGACGGTGTGTCTGAACTTAGTCAGACCTGGGCAGGGCCCTACACAAATAGTTTGTGTTTCTTACACATTCCTTGAGGGGGCTTCTAGTGCTAGCGCAGTACAGCATTGCCAGCCAGTGTTCTGATTGGCAGGAGGCTGAAGAGCTTGCAAGCAATGCCAGGATGGGGAATGTTCAATAAAAAGAAAAGCCATTATTCAAAACCCACGTAAGAAAGAGAAATCACCAGTATGCAAATATCAGAGAGCAGAAGCCAACAGCCACAGGAAGTCCAGGCAAGCGATTGATTCAATTAATAACCAGGGGGTTAGTAGGAAGGGACGGAAAAGAAATGCTGGCTACAACGTGTTTTAGGCACGACTCTGTTTTGACACAACCCTTCACCTTTATTTCAAATAGAGGCATTTATTATAACAGAAAGTAAGTCTGGGAGCTGGAGGTATGGCTTACCTCTACAGCTGTGTGCCTTTATCTCCAGAAGGAATGCGATGTTCTTTAAAATAAAAAAAAAAAAAGGCCTTTTCAGTCTCATGATTTCAGTCAGCTTTTCTTGCCATTGAGAGAACAGATAGGACCAGGAGGCGGAGAGACCCTGTTAAATATGTGAAAGGAGGAATGGGGCAAATAGAAGCTATGTGACAGCCATGAAGACAGGGTCTCTGCATCTCAGGTGTCTCAGAAATTACCCCCAAGGGCCATGGTATCCACTGCCTGCCCTAATGAGAGATACACCACGAAGAAGCTGAGCCAGCACAGATCTGATGGGGTCTTCCTACGGCAGAGATGTTCGCATCTAACTCCAACGTGGGGTAGGGCTTGAGACTTGAAAAGCTGTAGCAGGGGCTGGAGAGATGGCTCGGGGTTAGAAGCATGCACTCCTCTTGCAGAGGACCTGGGTTCTGGTCCCAGTCCCACAGCAGATAGCTCACAAAAACTTCAGTTTCAGGTGATCCAACTTTTTCCTCTAGTCTCTACAAGGACCTGCACACATGTGATGCTAAAATCATGTAGGCACACGTGCACACACAGAAATAAAAGTAAAAAAAAAAAAAATCCCAAAAAGGTACTGCCTGTTAGGGTATGTTTCACAACCATCATTAAAGACACCAATGTTTCTCTCTTCCTGCCCTGGGCCGGCCCGAGTTAAGAGCTCTGATCTGATGGGCCACACATATTAACAGATGGGCCATATATACTCAAGGATATTTCAAGTAGGGGCCTCATCCCTGATGCGCTTTCTCCATCTGGCAAAATAGGAAGACATGCAAAATGCAGTAGGAACGGATGGCCCAGAGCTTCTGGTAAAGGGCAAACCCCAAGTCACAGGGCAAGTCCTCAGATCCTGTTTGTCCCTTAGCAAACCCACTCATTAGTCCCTAACTTGGGGGAGCAGATGCAGATGATGATGCAGCCTCAGAGAGTGTGGGGATAATCAGAGACACTAATTCACATAATGTCCTGGGAAAGGCACTGGGTGTGTAGCAGCCATTGAGCGTGTGCTATCTTCATTACTTAGGCAATTGGTGGCAAATGATGGCCTAGTCTCACCACGCTAAAGTATGTTCGGATCAGAATCCCTTGGGGACCAATACAGACATCACAGGACATTAGACATATCCCATCCTAAGTAATTCTTCAATGTTCTGATGTCCACGGGCATGGGAAGGTATGGCCTTCAGGGTCTCCTGTCTCTCCTTAGAACTGTGTTATTCAAATGCATTTGGCCCCAGTTCTGAGAGGTTGGATGTGACTTTCAAAATTCAAAACACAAAATCCAAGAGGAAGTGAGACACTTTAGGGCTGAGATGTCAACTTCCTTGGTTGGGCCAAAGGTAGACAGCAGACAGTGTAGTCATCTTCCTCCGGCCTGAGGGATCTTGCTTTTGCCCCTTAAGAACAGATCCACTGCAGTCTCCATCAAAGGGGAGTAGGCACACATGAATTTGGTCTCCAACACAAAACCCTGGTCAGCCTGCCCTCAGACAGCAAGCCATTTCAGCCAGTGTACTTAATCCTCACCACTTACAGATGGGGCAGTTATCTAAGAAAGGTCATGACCTTCACGTTTCCTCTAAATGACAGCCAGGCAGGCTGGATGCTGGAAGTTTACTCCCCAAAGCGGTGTTCAGTAGATGCTCACTGCTTGGGGAAGCAAGGGAAGCTCTGCCCTACAGAGCCCAGTGACCTTCACACAAAGGTCCAGAAGATGGCTTCTCTCCACTGTTCTTTCCAAAGGCCTCTCTACCTTGGAACTAACTCCTCTGCAGTGGCAGAAGGCATTCTGCCACTCCCCCTCCCCTCCAAGTCAACAAGAGAAAGAGGGGCGCCGGGCTGCTGCAATGGCCCCTGGGTCTTTTATGGATGCTGGTGACCAACAGTGAGGAAACAAAGCCTTAGATGGGAAAACTTGTGGTCAGCCCTGGTCTGTAAATCAAGAATGGGAGCAGGAGGCCTGTTCTGAAGCCAGTCCTTGCTCCCTTGGCCAAATTAAGAATTAATTATAAGCCAAGCAGTTAACATGTCTTGGATGTGATTTGTTTCAAGACACGGGGCCTTGATAATTATCATGAAGCAACCATTGGATTCAGAGGAATGCTGATGCTGAGCCTTGGGGAGGGATGTGGGACTTCAAGGGATCCAAGCTACATGACACTGCCCTAAGGACAAAAGAGAGCCTATCCTGTCTGGTATGGAAGTGGGCACAGAGGTAATGCTCCTTCTCACAGGAGAGCCAGGAACAGTCATCTCGATTAAGAGGAGTGGCAGGGAAATCCCATAATATTTCTTATTTCTTTTATTTATTTTGGGATTTTGCACATGGCATGGCAAGAACATGGAGGCTAAAGGAGACTCTTGGGAGTTGGTTCATTCCTGACATCTCAAGGGATCTAGTGATCGACTGCAGATTGTCAGGTCTGTCGGCAAATGCCTCTATCTATTGAGCCATCTTATCAGCCCATAGGATTTTTTTTAAGTGCCCTTTTCCTGACTCTTCTTTGTGTGTGTGTGTGTGTGTGTGTGTGTGTGTGTGTATGGTGCCCATACACATGTTGAGACCAGAGAACAACTTTAGGGTGTCATCCCCAGGACCATAGTCTTTTGAGGCAGGGTCTCCCACTGGCCTGGAGTTTACAAATTAAGCTAAGCTGTCTAGCTTTCAACCGTAGGGATCCTCCTGTCTCCCCTTAGCCAGTGCTAGGATCGCAAACACATACTGCTTCATTTACAGGAGTATTAGTATAGAACTCAGGTCCTCATGCTTGCACGGCAAGCTCTTTAGCAGCCAAACCATCCCTGCCTCTGACTTTCTCTGTAAGCTTATGGAAATCCCTCTGAATTGTACTGAAAACAAATAACATGAAAAATAGGGACAAAGAGCATTTATCTGGAGGATGTGACACAAGGATGGCTGGTGCTTCAAGTCTCTCATTTTCTAGAATTAGCTTCTAAAGGACTGGAGAGTAGCTGACCACCTACATTTACATCCTGCTCAAGACTTTTCCATCCTTTCATTCACATAAACTCAGTGGTTTGGTCACACACACCTACAATCATAGCACTCAAGAGGTGGAGTCAGAAGATCACAAGTTCAAAGCTATCATTGGCTACCTTGCAAGTTCAAGACCAGCCTGGGCTTCATGAGACTATCATCTTGAAAAAAGAAAAGATAAGCAAAAACTTATAAAATTATGAGTCAACAGTATTAGGCAAAAACCAATAGTAGCAGCCTTATGAAAAGCAACCACTCCAAAGATAATAAGTTATTGTGTAACTTTTAAAAGGCCCCAGTGGCTCCATTAATCTCTCCTAAGCAAAGTTGGTAGAGAGACCCAAGAGACCAGAGGCTTCTACTAGAAGTGAGTCACTCACTCAGGGAAGAAAACACATCCCCAGAGGCAAAGCCAAGTGCAGTTTTCCCCCTGGAAACTCACCCTGTTATGCTCAGATGTAGAACACCATGCTCCAATAAGGAGCTAGCAGCTGCAGGAGGGATTCCACAGAAGGCTCTGGGTGCTGGCTACAGGCACTGTGGCTGAGCTCTTGGCCCTAGATCCACTTGGAGATCATCTCCAGGGAAATCAAACTCCACACTAGAAGCATGGGATCCAGACTTCCAGGTCTGGGATAAGGTGAATGAAGACATTTTTGGGAATAAATCCACTGTTCTGAGAGCTGTTTGCTCCAAGGACTTATAGATACCACATTGCCTAGAATCAATCCATCAGCTCTGTGGAACATGCCAAAGGCCAGTTGATGACAATGTGTATGACAGGTGGGGAAATTGATGCTTTGGTTTGCAGCTGTTTCCACAGATGGACAGAGGCAGCTGGAAATGACAGGAAGACTTTGTAAATCTACAAAAACACTTGGGTCAGATCTGTATACCTGAAACACCATAAACTAGTGCCAGGACCCAGCAGCCAGTGGGTACACTATAAACTGGTGAGCTGTGCCAGGACCTACCAGCTAGCATTTTTTCCTGTTTCTTGATACCCACCATGACAAGAAGCGTTGGCTCTACAAAGTAAGTGAAGACAGTTAAGGTTAACATGGGGTTCTCTACCTGGTCACCAAAAAACTCTGATCCAGTATGGATCAATTATTCCCACCAGAGGATGTGCATTCAACTGAGCTGGACTCAGGGCCGAGACTTATTTATAACTCCTTAGATGAGCCCAAGGCTCAATCAGGGCTCACACCTAAAGAGAACCTTAAGGCAGTGTCTCCCTGGCTTAGAACCTGAACTGAACACAGTTCAGTGGGCCTCACACCCAGTCTCCTACTAAGCATACAGCACATAGGCTCCCTGCCTGGTTTCTTCATCTTGTGAGTTGCCTGTACTGTAGGCTTTCTTGGGGTCACTTGCTCACATGCTTCCTGCATGAAGAGGAGCTAGAAAAATCTCACTGGAGCCACACATTCTCCTGAAAAGACCTTTATTGCAAAGGTCTATATCAATTAAGGGATTGCTGTCAGAACTCAGGAGGGTCTGGAGGTGTGGGAGGAAGCAATTTCTTCCATAGCTAAGGAATAGTGAATTACAAATATTTTTCTAGCTCACCACTATTTGCCTCAATATTATCAATTCTGGTGGGATGGAAAATCAGCATTTCAAGGTCCATGATGGCATAGAAATGGTAACAGAAATGCAAGAAAAAAAATCTCTGGATTATCTGGCCTGGCTTGAGCTAAGAATGTCATCAAGTGCATAAGGGGTCTTTTTTCCCTGTGTTTGAAAAACATGCATCTGACTTTCCCAATAGTAAGTGCACAGGGATCTGGAGCCTGTGCCTCCTTCTGGTTTTTTTTTTTTTTTTGCAGGCAACAAGGAGAAGATGCTACAAAAAACATCCATTTTTACACTGGTGGAACCTGAGAGTCAAACCGAGATCCGTGAGAGAGGCAGCGAGCTGCAAAGTACGCGTTCTGACTTTTATACCCAGCCATCCATATAGCCAGAAAACAAACCCAAATCACCAACAAAACAAAACAAAAACAAAAACAGATGCTAGTTGGCATGTCCACCCTGTCCAAGGATTTTCAGTCCTCCTGTTTGGAGGGAGCCTCAAAAATTGCTGCTGTGTCGGAATGTGAACTTACTCTGCCATTCACATCTGCAAGTGTTTGCAAGACTTGTCATTCTAGAATCTCTCAACTTAATTAAAAAAAAGATTGGATATCTCTAATCTGCAAACCATAAATGCTCTAAGCCTTTCACATTTCAGAGGGGGCATTAGGAATGATCAGATAATAAAATATAAGAAAATACTGCAAAATGTGAAGTGCTTATGGCTCTAAGCATTTCAGATACAGGATATTTTCAGCTAGTATATTATTTGCTTAATTTCTCCTTCCATTTCTTGAATCAAATAATGTCCATGATAAAATATATATTATTACATGTAAATATATACATGTATGTATGTATTTATATACAAATACAGTAATACATTATTAATATATATTATCATATATAAACACACATATATGTATATCTTTATATATAATATATATTGATAATTATTAATACATATAAGTATATATACACACACACATATATATTCAGAATAGTGTTGACCATCAATTGATAATGCCTAGGATCACATAGAAAACAAGCATCTGAGTATGCATGTAAGGGAGTGTCTAGATTGGGTTAACTTAGGTGAGAGGACCTGTCCTAAATATGGATGGTATTATCCTATGAGTTGGGACTCTGGACAACTAGGGTTAAAAAAAAAAGGATAGAGAGAGTTGAGGACCAAAATTAATCTCCCCCTGCTCCTGACTGTGGATGTGGGCATACCGTCGGCTATCAAGCCTCCCCACCCCCCACGTCCCCGACTATGATGGACTGTGCATCCTTGAACTGTGAGCCAAGGCGAACATATCCTTCCTTAAGCTGCTTTTGTCAGGCATTTTTCACTACAAGGGAAAAAACAGCTGACACGCATGCATATCCATTCTGGTGTTTCAGAATCTTTCCTTGATGAACCCTAAGACAGTAAGGACTCCACAGGATACATTATGCAGGAAGCAACCAAAGGAAACCGAACTTGGGATTGGAGCCAAAGCAAATCACTGACTTTCCAAGAACTGTCAAAGGTGCATTATAGATGACCCAAAGCCGAGGCTGTGATTCATTATTTGGTCCACGGTGACTGACAGCGTTTATGTCCCCCCACTCCCAACTCAGGTCACCTCCCTGTATGCAGCAGATCTGCAAGGGCAGATAAAGATGGAAGAAGGGGATGGGGGAACGGATCTGAGTGAGTCAGCTATAATATCAAGAGCATTTGATTAGCCTGCGCATCGGGGCAGTGTAATCAGTGGCTTATTCTGAGGCTTAGGAAGAGGATTTTGACTGTGATTTAGCCAGCTAAGCCAGGAACTGTGGTACTTAGGGACCTGGCATGAGGACTTTGGCAATGAGCAGCATCCCTAGGGCCCAGTCATAAGAGCTTTCCACCAGGAGCATCTTTCTATTGAAAAAACAAACAAACAAACAAAACCATCAACTTGGGATAAGTAAAAAGAAAATGAAAATTTTCAAAGACTCCTTTTACTTGTGAAAGGAAATGGAAGGCCTGACTGTACAGTCTGAAATCCCACCCATGGGTGCTCCCAGCTCCCCACCACATGACCAGAGAGAGTTCACTAAGTCATTGTGATTCTGCCCATACATGTACAGCCTTGTAGACAAGGAGCCGGACGTCTATAACTGCCACAGCACAGACTTTAGCTCCATAGAGGACAGAAGGAGAGTGTCAGTACACCCTCTACTCCAGGAGTGACATTGTGCAAAGTCACAGGGTCTAGAAGGGTGGTGGCAAAACCAGAAAATGACTAATTTTTAAAGTTATTTATTTTTTTGGTGTTGCCTGCTTTTATAATCATTGAGAGGCCATCTTAGTCCTTGGCCATTAGAAGTACCAACTGTTTCATCTTCAAACCACAACATCCAAAGCCCTCCACAGTTGATGCTCTGATTTCAACCTTCCTGCCTCACTCTTAAAAGGATGCTTGAGATAACACAAGGCCCACCCCACAAATCCACAATAATCTTTTCTCTCATGACTCTTAACTCTATAACATCTACCAATTACTTTCTGCCACATGGATGATCCCCACAAGTTCTAGAACAGCAGTTCTAAATGTTGGGTCTCAACCCTTTGGGAGTAGAATGATCTTTTCACAGGGGCCATCTGAGACCATCAGAAAACACAGATGTTTACATTATGATTCATAAAAGTAGCATAATTATAGTTATGAAGTAGCAAAGAAAATAATGTTATGATGGAGTCATCACAGCATGAACAACTGTATTAAGGGGTGGCAGCAATAGGAAGGTGGAGAACTGTTACTCTAGAAGCTAGGATGTAAATATCTTAAGGGGTCTTTGTTCTACACTTGTAAACAAACGCTGCTGTTATGAGTTTGCAACAGTGTACCTGCAGCAGTTTTATGTTACATTTTTAAAGGGCTACTGTCTTAAAACATTTTCTACAGAGTAACTGAAGTGATTGTTTTTAATCATAAAGGTCTCCCTTTAATAAAACCTTTGTACTTGTCAGCATCATAGTAAGCAACACAAAATGGATTGTTTTTTGTCATTTAAAACTGAGTTCGAGGCCAGCCGGGTCTACAGAGTGAGTTCCAGGACAGCCAGGGCTATACAGAGAAACCCTGTCTCGAAAAAAACCAACAAAACAAAACAAAACAAAACAAAACAAAACAACCAATCTTTTTTGTAGGGCCGGGCGGTGGTGGCACACGCCTTTAATCCCAGCACTTGGGAGGCAGAGGCAGGCAGATTTCTGAGTTTGAGGCCAGCCTGGTCTACAGAGTGAGTTCCAGGACAGCCAAGGCTACACAGAGAAACCCTGTCTTGAAAAACCAAAAAAACCTTTTTTGTAATATATTACAAGAAATTGATTTATTCATTCAAGGGGGGGCTGGAGGTATAGTTCAGAATAATTGTGTAGCAGATGTGAGGCTCTGGGTTAAAAAACAGTATCACCAAAATATACATAATACATATACACATACATACATGTATACATAATACATACATAAACACATACATACATCATACATGCATAAAAACCATAAACACACACACACAGAGCAAAAAATGAAATTAGGAAACAGTCTGAATATATACTAACCCATATAAGCCCTGGACAATCAGCCCCCTGCTCAGCCCCAAAGCTGACAGAAGGCAGTTTGGGCAGACAAAGGTCTGTCGCATTTCTCATTGGGATCAGGGAGAGTGGGTCTGCATCATGCTCTATAAAAACACAATCAGACTGTCTTTCAGCAGAAGAGAAACAATGGCCTTATTGTCTAACACCATGAATGACCCTCACAGTCACAAAACATTAAAGCAAAGTGAAATTAGCGACTAGCTCCCTCATCTGTGCTCTGCACTCTGCAATTTGCCAAGACTCGTGAACTCTGAGGGATGGTGGCGTGCAGGTGTGATTTGTGTTGGCTGCGTGTAACAAAAGGCAGGCATCAGGATTATATTATCTTTTTATTTCAACTGTTTTATAAAAACACATAAGAATCAGAAGGCAAAGCATATCAGAAAAGCCCTGAAGGGAACTGGGGCAGCCAGGGAGGTGGAACTACAGCTGAATTCGCTTCTCTTAAACCAGTTAGTTGCATCTTGTAAAAGAGGAACACTGAATCCTTATCTGCAGAGAGGCACACGGTAAACATCTGCATCCTGCAGCCATACAACCTCTATCTGAGGTTCTGAGACACAGTGCTATCACCAGACAGCTACACACAACACAGGCAATGTGGGAACGGATGGGAAGGGCACATGTTATGTTTCAACAAATGATTTACAAAGCTAGGCCTTAGAAGGATAGGGCCCAATGAACTATAGTTTGCAACCCATGATGCAATGATATGCAGATAGTAATGCCCCACAATATTCGCCTTCCCATCTCTAGCATGATTTACCTTTTGTTCATCCTCACAGCGTCACTCAGACTTGACCAGCTCCAGTTCCTCACTCCACATTCTGGTCACCCCCTCCTTTGGAACTTTGCATCCCTAAAATCAGTGAGCTTTCCTATGCCTCTAGACTTTAGGCTTAGTCTTGTGACTGACTTGCACCAATATGATGAGAGGTGACAGAGTCCCCATTACAAGCTTTGAAGGAAGTGGTACTTGTTGGATGCAGCCAGGCTGCATCCACAGAATATAATGGATGTACAGCTTCCCAACAAGGAACCCAGGACCTGTGGATGATGGGAGAGAGGGATGGTTGTTTAAAAGCCATAGAACTCTGCAGTGGTTCATTAGGTGACCACAGCAAACTGGTACAAATTTATCATGAAGTAAACCACCTGTTTATTTTATTTAAGAGCCATCCAATCATTTCCACAGAAAACCATCTCTGAAACACACACACATTTCAACTATATATTTACTTTGAAACCTGTTTTATTAATTCCATCCACTAATAAGTTTTCTCTTAGGATAGGGCTGTAGCTCAGTAGTAGTGTTTGTCTAGCATGTATGAGGCTTTAGGTTTAATTCTCAACACTAGGAAAAAAGAATGAACTAATTTCACCCAGGTATGAGGGCACAGGCGCTGTAGCCCCAGCATGGCAGAGGAGGATATGGAGTTCATAGCCAAGCTTTACCACCCAGTGAGCCTTATGCCAGCCTGTACTTTAAAAGACCTGGTCCCAAAGCATAAAGACAACAAAAAGGCTTTATTGACATTTCATTTTGGTAACATGTAGCTGGGTTTTCTCACTGGATACAGTCTCTGTGTGGCCAAATGGTTAGCACATACAATTTCTCATTACTCTATATCAATTGTAGACCAGTCCCTTTACCATATGACATACAATCACTATTAAGACAATAAGCAACCAAAATGGGCTTTATTATTTGTTTGTTTTTATATG